>JAOUQT010309722.1:0-15134 GCA_025769995.1 Xyliphius kryptos | reverse complement strand
ACATACATGTGTGTATTTTATAATTTGAGTGTGTTTGTCGGTCCCTGATTTGCATCTCTGCTCCTGTGTGATTATCTCAGTTGCACATTTGTATTTAAATCATGTTCTGATGCAAATCTCACTGACTTCTTTATAGCTTTTGAGATCGTGAACCCTCTGATCTGTAAACACACGAGTGTTTATGCTATATTGCAGCCTTTACATTATACTCACTGTTACAGATAAAGATTTAAAGATGGCGGGGGGTCCGTTTGTCTCTGATTGAAAGCTGAGGATCTTCTGCTCCGCCGTGTCGCTCTCGCTGTCCTCCATGAACCACGACGCCCCTCTGATTTACATACAGGACGCTGCGGTTTGAGCTCTGATTTATTGAGCTCCCTCACTTTATAGTGTCGCAGGTTTAATTCATTTGGGGAAATCAACATCTAAGGTTTTTTTGAGCAGAATACATTTCTACGTTGACTTCGATCCCAATAGAGAGCCTGAGACGTCCGAACTTTATTTAATGGATGATGTTTCATCTCTTTGGAACACAGTGAACTAAACCGTGTCTTTGTGTGGAGATACGTTTAGAGACACAGAAACTTTTATAACTTTTCTCTTTTGTGTGTGTGCACAGCGCTGTACGGTGTGTCAGAAGCCCATCGACCCCGAGGCCCAGCGCGTATCCTACGGCGAGCATCACTGGCACGCCGAGCCGCAGTGCTTCCAGTGCGCCGGCTGTTCGAAGTGCCTGGTGGGTCAGCGCTTCATGGCCCTGCAGGGGAAACTGCTGTGTTCCGTCGAGTGTAAGAAGAAAGTCATGGCTTCTTAAGAAACGCTGCTTCAGAGATTAAAATCCAGGGTTCTACCACCTTAATCCTAAAGAACCGGCGTCTGTCATCTTAGAACGGTCTTCTTTTTTTAGCGGAGATCACGTTAATCAGCGTCGGTCAGTGTCCCTCAGTGAATACAACTCGTGGGTTCTAAATAAATAAATTTTAATAGAGTCCCGTCAACAATAATGATCTAATAAAAATAATAGAATCAGTTTAATTAATAAATCATATCTGATATAAATATTAACTCTGACATCAGACATATTTCACGTATTTACAGTGATATTGGGGACCATACTGGGGCCTTTCCCAGTTTTTTTGTAGACAGAAGCTAAAACAGATGCACATTTCCCCCAAACCAGACCTGCATTTTGCATGTGAACTCATGGGGAGAACATGCAAACTCCATGCTAAAAGGACATTGGCTCTGTGTACTGACCTCGAACCCAGAACTATTTTCCTGTAACAGCGCCCCCTAATGAAATTCCTAATATTTAATGCCCTTCAAGCGTTCATGTACCAGGTCCCACTCCAAACCCAGGCGGTCGAGCAGCGCTCCGTGTGATCTGACCGTCAAGGCTCCTCTGATCTGTTTATATAAATGTTCCCAGGTTTTGGGTCCATGTTTAACGGATGTGTCGCCGCTCTGCGGGTAATATGACTCTCTAGTCCCGTATTTCGCCAAACGGTCTGAACCAACCAAGTATTAAAGTTAAATCTGGTTGCGCGGTGGTGGTGCTGGTGGTGGTTCTCTCTTTAGTCCTACTCGTTTGGTTAACCACTAAAATCGCACTTTATTTTTTTATATTCGTGT
Organism: Xyliphius kryptos; assembly: GCA_025769995.1. Taxonomy (NCBI): domain Eukaryota; kingdom Metazoa; phylum Chordata; class Actinopteri; order Siluriformes; family Aspredinidae; genus Xyliphius; species Xyliphius kryptos. Next base: position 13,502 of record JAOUQT010309722.1, on the reverse strand, counting down.
CTCTGCCCTGGTTTTGTATGCTGAATAATAAACATGGAAACTGGACGTTTTGTTGGTTTGTTGTAGAGCTTTAGCGATCCGGGCCCCCTGAGCAGGGCCCCTAAGCTTTATTGCTTCGGAGGTGCCGCATCACGGCTGCCCCCGTGTTCGGACCCCGTCAGGTTGGGATGATTTTGGATGAAAGTGTCTCTCTGACACAGTGGAGGGAGTCAGAGCTCCTCCAACGTTCCCAATGTGGGTTCTTGAGCAGGTCGAAGGAGATAATGTCGCCCAGAAGTGTGTCTGCCTGACCGCCAGGCCGAGTACAGGTGGTCGTGATGGGAATCCCGAGCTGGGAAGCAGGCCGCCGCCGTGGCGCTCGTCAGAAAAGCACGGCGCATTCTCTTCACAAAATGTGCGTGAATGTGGAAACCGGCACAATTCAAGGAAGCCTGCTTCTTATGAAGCTCCATTGTTTTCTAATAGTAGCTGCTTCAGATGTGTGATGTCATATCCTGATCCTTTGGTTCGGTGCAGTCGACTACGAGGCTCGCCCTTGCACCGCGTCCCCTCGGTTCACCCCTCACCGGGGGCGGCATTTTCCAAATCGGAATTCTTTCCCTCGCTCTCATACTCTGCTGATTTGCATGGTTTTTCATGCCAAGCAATGCACTCAGCCCCCCCCTCCCCACACACACACAGGAGCACTCCCTCTCCCATCTATTTGCTTGATTTACTCCTTCTTGCTCCCAACCTCATCCCGATGGACGATGGGCTGATTTGCCTGTGGTCTGTTTGAGCAACAACAACCAGATGCACAGCGCTGATTTAGTGCAGATGGATCGGCCACACACCCCTCCCAAAACGTTCTGGGGTTGAAGAGAACTGCACTTTCAGATGAGACCTCAGTCAAAAGTTGAAGACCAAAAACTGCCGACGTCATGGAATCAGCTCCACAGCTGGTTTGTGACATCACTAGAAAATCTTGATGTTTTTATATAATTGGGTGGCGGAACATCACGCTCCACTCAGCGCATACGCTCAAAGGTGGGGGGTGGATTGGTTAAACCATTTAGTGTCTCCAGCTCCCCATAACTTGCCAGAGGGAGGACATGCAGGCTCCACACAGAAGGAAGCCTTACTCACACCTCCCAAAATTCAAACCCAGGAAATTGTACATGTGAGGTAAGAGCGCAAAACACTGCTCCACCACCACCATCACTGCCAACTGTGCTGGACAATTTAAAGGAGTAGAGTTTACATAAGGGTGAGGTAGCTCAGTGGTTAGGGCGTTGGACCATCTGAAGGTTGAACGTTCAAATCCCAGGTCCACTGAATTTACCAATGAGGGCCCTTGAGCAAGGCCCTTAATCCTAATTGCTCCAGGGATTCTGTGTGTAACCCTGGTTTCTGATATCAATTATATTGGGACATTTGTAAGTCGCCTTGGATAAAAGCGTCTGCTAAATGACCATATATATATATCTTCCACTTATTCCTCATGCCCATCCAGAGGAGAATCTTTGGGGCTTGCCGGATACACCACAGCAATGAGGGTTAGGGGCCTTGCTCAAGGGCCCACAACTGAAAACTTCAAAAGACTCAGGATTCAAACCCCCAACCATTTGATCGTTAACCCAACATCCTTGTTCCTGAGACACCACACCCACAATCATGTGGGACGCAATGAAGACTGGAGACAGGATCTGGTGTACCTGTCGCCACCCTTCTGGTTCCTCGTACCGTTCCTCGTACCGCTGCATACTCCTTCCACGCTCCACAGTCCACGCCCACATTATCTCCGTTATCTTACGCTCTTGGTTCCACCTCCATTCTCCAACCGGCATCCATCACTCCATGTCGCCGCCACAGATCCAAGTTTCTAGGGGGGGTTGTGGCCTCTTAAATCAAAATGCTTTTAAATCGGGCGGATCTGATGTGTCCAAAGTGCATACTACATACTTTCATACTGAAAATGCCTACTTACGAGTTACAGTAGATATTATATCAAACCTAGTACACAGAGGTTGGTCTTTTGTCTTTGTGTCTGCACTGCGACGGACCGCCGCCATGATCGGGGTCCTGATTCTCATCTTTAGAAGTAAAATGATGAAGGAAATGTCTGAAATCTAAACCAAAAGAACACACAGGTTCTTAAAGGTTACTGGCTTTGAAACGGCATCTGGCACGCATTGGGACTCAGCAGGGATTGCTGTTGGAATGCCTCTCTCATCCTCCCTTTATCTCTCCTCCATCACGCCCCATGCTCTCTCATGTCAGTGAGACAGGACCGCGGCGCTCCCAGGTTCCTCTAATTGACGCTTGTTTACTGTAAAGTTCTCGAGCGCTGATGGAAAGGAGGATCCGAGGTTTTGCATTTTCACCTCTTTGGCAGCGACACCGTGTTTTTTTGATGGATTTGAAGCGGGGGTACAGTTCTCGCCCCGGGGTTTTTGGGGATGAGTCACGTTTTTTCTTTAATCTGTTGCCCTGACACGCAAACCTACGTCCTGGCGGCGTATAAATGTAAGAAAGAAAATAAGGCGAGATGTCTGTCTTCATCCTTAACACTCTCTGCCTGTCTCTCTCCTTCTGTTACTCCGTCTGTCTCTCTCCGCCTGTCTTCCTGCCTGTCTCTCCATCTGCCACTCCTTCAGTCTTTGTCTCTCCTCCTGTCTTTCTCCTTCCGTTTTTGTCTCTCTGTCTGTCTCTCTACTTTTGTCTGATGCAAGTCAATTCTGTGACCATTGTGGGCTTTTGTTTCATTAAACAACAATTTTGTCTATGTGTGTATGAAAGAAAGAGAGAGAGAGAGAAGGAGAGAGAGAGAGATGTAAAACAGTGTCAGGAGAATTTAAAAATCCATAACAGTTCCTGAAGCTCCAGAGAATAAAACAGAGCGCTTATGATTTAATCAGGTAGTTACTGCTATATACACCATACTGTATACATTGGGGTTTAATAAAGTGAACATAGTGCACAGCTATAAATCCCGAAGCTGCTCGTGTTACGAGGTACTGATCAATCAATGTCAATCATTCTTTATTTTATTTATTACCACGTGTCAACAGTTGACGAAGCACAGAATTTGCCCCGTCCCTTTCCCATGCCCCGCCTCCCACCCTGGTATTTAAGTGCACGCCCTATACTGAACTTATTCCCTTTTTTCTTTGAACGTCACAGGGATTTGGGAAAAGCCTTTAAACAGGTCGTCACTCCTGAATCACATCCGATCAAAAGAAAACAAACCCCTTTATGAACATGTTTTAAAACTCAAAACATGGAGATGGACGTAAAAGAAAGCCATTCTCAACTCGCACTATAAACACAGTCAGGGATCAAAGCCAAGGTTACTCGCCGTGTCGGAGGGCCTGAGCCTGGCGACCGCGGGCTGCCGCGTTCGCAGGGCTCGGTTCAGAAGGCTTATGTTCACTTCCCTTTCCTGCCATTGTACGCCGCTCCATTTTCCACTTCTCTGGTCTGGAATGAGTCTTTCACGTCCAAGTCGCATACCAAAACCATGAACCTGCTCCAACGTGGAAACGAATGCGCCATCAGATAAGAGTGGAGTTCATTAGGTAACGTGTTCAACACACAACGTGGGCAGTGACCCAGGCCGAGCTGTGGAGGTGCTCGAGACTACAGGTCCTAGAGAAAATGGATGAATCCCACTTTTGGTGGTGCAGAGGTCAAATAAACGGCTTTAATGGACAGAAGCGGTATTTCTAATGGACTGTTGTCCAACAGAATGTCCATTACACATCTGTACAGTGGTGTCCCCCCCACTGAGGCTCGGTCCTCACAAGGTTTCATCCCTAAGACTAACAGCACCTGAGAGTTTTTCTTGCAAGCTCTTTTTTTTTTTTTTTAAGATTTCTGGTTTGAAAACCTAGTAAAGCTAAAACATTGTACAATTGTTAAAAGCTTTGAATCAATCAACATGAACTTGAACTTGCAGGGAAATGGTCCTGGATTCGACTTCTGGTAGCAGTGAGTTACCAGAGCTACCTCTCTATGGATGGGGTATCAGGATGTCCTCCCCATGTCTGTATGGGTTTTATCCAGGGTCTCCAGCTTCCCTTCCACATTCCAAATTCATATCAATAGGTAAGTAGAAATAGAAGTAGTAGCTAATTAGATTAGCTTTGGTTGTGGGTTTAAATCCCAGTTCCACTGAAATAACCTTGAGCAGGACCCTTAGCCCTGGTTGCTCCAGGGGGGTTGAATCAGCCCTGTGTTCTGATCTCAATCAAGTTGGGATATTTGTAAGTTGCTTTGGATAAAAGCGTCATCTAAGACTTAGTGGTTTAGAGGTTAGCACGTTCTACTCTCTGCGCTGGGGATTCCCGTTTCGGATCCCGATCTGGGTGGAGTTTCCATGTCCTCCCCGTGTCCGCTTGGGTTTTTGAGTTTCCTCCCACAGTCCAAAAACAAGGATTCAAGGTAAAGTGAATGCTCTAAATTGCCCTGTATAGTGTGAGTGTGTGCTTAGCAATGGAGTGGTGCCCTGTCCTGGGTGTATCTGCCCGGCGCCTGAGATGTTCTCCTGGGATGGGCATGGGGAACCCGACCCCGACCCTAGTAGAGGAAGATAATGGATGGCTGTATAATATCTTACCTCTTTAGCGCCCCCTGATAATAACAGACGATACAATACGATCAGAATCAGGATCACTTTATGAAAAACATCGAATCTCAGACTTGTAAATAAATAGTTTCCCCGCGAGTCGAAACATTTGTGAGTCCTATTGAATTTTATAACGCAATTAAGAAAGACTGGAGCCTTTGTGCTCAGAAAGTCACCGGACTGTTTGTGTGACTGTGAAACATTAAATGGAGGTTGTGACTCATTCTGTTGTGGGACTCGAGGCAATAAATAAGTAACCGATGCAGAAATTCGGCTCCTATTTTATCCAAACCAGTCCAGTCTGTGCGTAGAGTCCTGCCTGTCGCGCGGGCCGCCCCATCCGAAATCCATCTGGATACATTAGAACCCCTTCACGCCACGGTCCCCGTGTGGCTGCAAACTTTTAACGAGGCCTGGAACTAATTAGGCCTTACATTCGCGGACCTCATAAGCCCTCACCTCCTACTGAAAACGTCAGAACGTGTTTGTGATATCGACATGAGTCTGTTCAACGTTCTCCGCGTTACCCAGAGTTCTGCTGCCGCAGAGCCGACGGCGTGAGTGAACTTTTACAGGCTTATAAATGTTTCATACTCCGTGAGCCTTGTGTGTTTAGGAACTCTGGGATAGAGGTAATATTAAGGGATTGCAAATCTTTTGCTTTAAAAAGAACTAATTATAAAACTTAGCATACCCCCCACCGGCCACTTTATTAGATACACCACATTGTTTCTTCAACGGTGTGTCTATTTTCCCAGCTCCATCTGGTTCATTATGTACTTTGTTAGGACCCCAAGAGGAGGAGTGATTTAAATTGGCAGAAGGATGCTGAGGAGGAGAAAAGGAAGGCTGCAAAGCAGGGAGGACGTGATGAAGGAGGATGCTCATATGCTACAGCGCAGGTCCGATTAAGGCGGATTCTCCGTACTGCAGTACTCCTTTGGTGGTGGTGGTGGATCCGGGTGACGGAAAATGATTCTTAGAATTCCCAGGATGCTCATGTGTCACAAAGCTGGTATTATTAAGGTGGTGGATTCCTGCGTGCACAGTTTCAGGTTGCATACTGATCTGAATCCACTGCTGCTGAATATTGTAATATGGTTTATTCCAGACTGAGAGCAGAGGGTGTAGGGTAGATGTTCAGTAAATGAGCAATGTGTAAATACCTTCCTGCCTCTAGTAACCTTTTCCATGAGCTCGGTCAGTGGGAGCCGTCTCTGCACGGTGTGGGAGGAGGAGGTCATCCATGCGAAATAATGCGCTGAAGTAAATCTCATACTCCTCAGGAATGTTTAGAATCCACCCAGAATGATCTGTTTCTTGAAGATGTCCAGTCTTTTTTTAAATGAACCCAGATCAAACGGGCTTGAGCGTCTTTATTTAGTAATAAAGCTAAATATTACAAAATTTTTGAGATTCAGAACTGCAGAACTCGTTTTATAGATCTTTTGATAAAATCCATCAAACCTTTGTAACTGTCAAAGAATGCAATGTCTGATTTCTCACGACTCTCCTCCCTTCACCTCAAACAAACTAGACGGTGGCAATTCAATTGGCTCATAAGCCTGAATAAGTAGGTGAATGGGTTCTGCCTAAGGCTAACCACAGATGGTTCCATGCCTGAATATCCGGTTGATTTTCAAGTGTAGAGAAACAAAATGGCACTATCGTGGAAGACAACGGTTCCCTGTTTTGGCGATGTTGCTCCATCAGAGGCACTGGATGAATAAAAATATTTCTATAACTTCATTAATGTGTGAATGACATAAAATCAGAAGAGCACTGATTACGACCTGGGATTGGAATGCTTTAAAGAACCTTCTGACATCACAGTGATAAAGGTTCCAAAAGAGCGAGTTACTGCAGGTTTGAGAGAGCATTAAAGGACGGTGCTCAACGGTCACCTCACACATCCTTGTCTATTTTCCACCCACCCATCTCTTCCCGGGGTGCTGAGAAAATCCCACTCCACATGAGGAAGGGAGAGGAAGAGGGTGAGGAAAGCTTTCATCTTCGGTGGCCTTGCCTTGACCCTCTGACTTTTCACCCCGGTTCCATTGAAAACGCCCACTCGGGTGCAAATTCAGGTTCGGCCGCTGGGGCGCCATCCATGTCCCACAGTCGGTAATCCTTTTAAACTGAAAACTTTCCCCCTCATCAAAACCTGAACTTCAGAACCGTTTGTTGTGAGGAGCTGTTTTTTTGCAGCTGGATAATGGACCACACAAATCCTGCTATTATATTGCTGCAGTTTGAGCTCAGTGTAAACTTGTCTATTATGTACCTCATAATAAAAGGTGTGTCCAAATTTTACATTCCGTTTACTGGGAACGATGCAGAACGACAATGCGGTGTCACTAACACACTGCCTGTGAGGGACATGTGTATTTATTATTCTGATATCGATAAATCGATAACATTAAAACATGATTAAATCATAATACGTGCATGATCAGTGAATTGTGCAAATTAGACCATTGCAGGGCACATTTGCACCTGGGGCAATTATAAATCCTCAATTCACCTACAAGCATATTTTTAAACTGTGAATGGGAACCAGAGATTTTAAAGGCAACCTATACATACTGTACATGTGGAGAACATGCAAAAGCTACATAGAATGAACGTTGGACCCTAGTCCTTGCTGTGATGTAAGAACGCAAACCACTGCACCACTTTAGTTTCCAGTAAAATGGACAGAAACCATTGTCAATAGATTTTGTATGTTCTCAATATGTGTGCATTAGCCTACACAATAGGATCTTCACCCAATATGTCAGTGTTTAACATCACAGAGTGTACGTTGACAAGTTGTAGGGACAACAGGAATCCCCAATCCGGTGACCCACATATCAGACAGGGCTGTTCCTGTAGAGACATAATGTATAATGCTATTGCGTTCTACTGTATATTATCAGAGTGCAGCAAACTTTCTCATATTCCAGTGTGTTTCCTTGAGGCATTTTAACTTCTGAACTGGATTCCTCTTTCAAAACTTGTTGGTGAGCTACATTTCTGTGTTTTTAAAACAGGTTGTGCAAAGCAGTCTAATGTCTATTCAAGTCTCAGCTGTTCTACCGGCCTGGGGGTTTGTGTGTCAAGGGAGGAAAGGTCAAATAATGATTCCAACAGCAATGGTGCAGCAACAATTACAACCCTTAAAGTTTATGGACCTGGGTTAAAGACCTGATCGTGGTGGACAGGCAGTGCTACAGCTTAGTCAAACCTTTGAGCAATAATACCTTAGTACAGTCGGAGAAGCATATGGGAAATCTTGTATGATAACTCATTCATGTAGAAAAACTAATGCTGTTTAATAATTAGAAGAGATCTGTGAGTTTGTCTGTTGCGGGAAGCATATAGAAACTCTAAAGTTGGAGGTTGGTGGAGTTGCCGACACATAACAACTGGACACACCAGAGTACATTAGATGAATAAACAAGAAATATGATCCTAAAGTACAGGAGTTATTGCTAAAAAAGGAAAACGTGATGCGTTACTGAATTGGCTAGGTGCAAAGCTAATATGCTAGCTTGCTCTTTGAACAGATTTGCTTGTGAACATTGTCCTGGCACAACTTCAAAACATCTCAACAGTATTTAACGTACATATTACAGCTTTCTAATGCATTCTTACAATGTTTACAATGCTAAGTTTGTAACAAGTAGTTCAAATTTTGTAAATGGTTAGTTGGTAAGTAAGTTTAGGTACGTGCTGGGTGCTCACAACATGCTCTGCTAGAGAGCTAGATTGTTACTAAAAATTTATTTATTGTTAATATGTTTACTACAATCAACCTGCAAAACAAATCAAGCTATGCTAACACTGCTACCAGCAGCCTGACTCCATGCTACATCCTGTCTTCCTCACCTAATTACCTCTGAATGCTCTTTATGGCATGGGAAGATTTACTCTCTCGCTTGTTTTTCAAAAACTAAGAGTGAGCTACAGGTCAACGGTAGAGGATTCTTGCATTCTGAGGTAATGCAGAACCATTAACCAAACAACAAATCTCCTAAATCTCTGCCACTCCCATGAGACTCACTTGGTTTAAAAGCTGTCACTCATCGCAATAATAATGATCGCAACTGTAAAAAATAAAAAAATATGAGAGTAAGGGATTTAGGAATTGTCATTTTGCATCATGTGGCAAACTAGCATTTAACGGTTCGCTAAAGCTTTCCGCGACTCAATTTTCCACGTTTCTCAAGTAAAACCAGTTCAGCTTGATCTCAGTGAATATTAATGAATCGATATTTACTTATGAGTCTATAAATCTAACAGTGTGGTTTAATACAAACAAGCTACACACTATAGCCTGCAGGGCGTCTTCGCTTTTATGATGATAAATGTTTTAGCGCTGTTCATTTAGGCAAATGTTTGCGTAGGTATGTAACTACCACAGTGCTGGTCAGATAGGGGGGGGGGGGGTATGCTCAGCAGTGGAGAGACATTGTCATGATGGGTATGTGTTAGTGTATTTTAAAACTTCTTATTGTCACTTTCTGATTTAAAATGATCCGCCAACCAAAAAATGTCTAGCCATCAGAATCCTGTAGGCAGCTCTAATGTAAACACTAATGAAGGACTAGAGATTGTTCCTAAATATGCAGTTATTAAATACTTGGCATTCACTGTCCACTTTTCTTTGGTCCAGTAATTTTTACAAAAAGGCTTAAATGGCCAAGCGAAGAAATAAAGTACAGCATGAAACACCTCACCAGTAGAGTGCGACATTTATTGGTGGAACCTCAGACATAGCAGGTAAAAGGAACACAAATAAGGTCTATTTTTAGAATATCATGATAAAATAGTTTGGACAAGTTTGACGGGCCGGATTAAAATGCTTCGCAGGCCGCATGTGGCCTGTGGGCCGTAGTTTGCCCACCCCTGGTCAATTGAGTGTACAATGAGTAGATACAAGGGTTGAAGATTCCTTAACACTTACAAAAAAAAAAACAACTGGAAAAAGATGTAGAGAAACAGACGGACTACAGAGTGATTGTAAAACGAAAAAGGATCCTGGACTTCTGTTGGACTGACAGCGTTGCAGTCCTGGAGGATGAACTCAATGGAGTCATAGTTTATATAGTTTATAGTTTATATAATTTTTTAAATATTATTAAATATGGACACATGGACTATATGGACACATATGGACTGATCTTTACACAATCTGTACATGGCTGTCCAACACTGTGATGCTGCCTGGCCGCTCAAAGAGGATGAGTGCCCCACTAAGCCTTGGTCCTCCCAAGGTTTCTTCCTAAGAAATCATATATAACGTCATAACAGGGAGTTTTTTCTTGCCACTGTTGCTTCGGCTTGCTCTTTGGAGGTTCAGGCTTGAACTCTATAAAGCTGCTTTGAGACACACACCGTTGTAAAAAGCGCTCTATAAATAAATTACTTGAACTTGAAATTGAACGTCTATCTATATTAAATAATTTAATGTAGTTGTAGCTGGTGGTAGGAGTGTTATAAGTAGTAATGGATTTACTGGTGATCTTGGTGCTTTGATGGGATTAGTGGCAGAACTTGAACAGAACTGGTGTTATTTGATTAAAATACACTTTTTATTTCTTGAACCTTCCGGATATTGTTTCAAAACATAAAAGATCTTCAAGTGTGTACTTGCAAAGACCTGGCTTGTGGCATATTTCCCAACAATAGCTTGAGGCATCTGCAGAGTTTATGAGCATTACCATGGCATCGTGCAGGAGAAAAACAAACGACTCTGTGAAGAACGTTTCACTGGGTCAGGGTCAAATGCTTGCCCTATGATTTGCTTCCTAAAATCTGTGAGCACATACTGTTACACAACGATGTGATCCGTTGAAATAATGTTCGCTTCACAACCGATTTCCCAAAAGTCACAACACAGCTTCTGTTTGAACTTTAGAAACAATTCACTATGGAAGTTCTACAATAACCTATAGAATCCAATATAGGTCATTAAGCACATTTATTCATTCAAAGCGACTTACAAGGATACCAACTTGATGTTTAGGGTCAGAACACATACTATAGGGGCAATTTAGAGCATTTAATTTACCCGGAATCCACGTTTTTGGACTGTGGGAGGAAACCGGAGAACCCGGAGAAAACCCACGTGGACACGGGGAGGACATGGAAACTCAGACAGGGATTTGAACCGGGAATCCCCAGCGCTGAGAGGCGAATGTGCTAACCACAAAGCCACCCAGCCACCTTTAGAATGAATCTATATGTAAAAATAGATCAACAAAATAGAACAAATCAAAAATGGACATCCCTTGTCTATTTGTAAAATCCCTGCTGACTTTTCCCACAAGAGGGTAGTGTCTCGTCTAACCCGGTCTTACTTCTACCCTAAAATCCATTGCGATATGAAGCCCTTTGGACCATAAGCAAGTATTATGTTGCCTAATTCAGTAAGCTGGACAGGCGGTGTCTGATTAAGCCAGCGAAGGCAGATGAGCCTGAGAAATCAGGCAGCCCTGGAGGTCACACTCGGCTCTTTCACAGCGCGCCTGGAAAATTCCTCTCCAGATTTTAGGGAGGGATTGCTCATTACAGCCGGCGAATAAATACCTCTTTTCAATTTCTAATTTGGCTTTAAAGTTCTGGCTTAGAAATATTCCCATCCATCTTATGTTTATCTGTTTATTTATCCTTTGGGCCACACCACTGGCTACTGGATATAAACACACCAATCAGTTCAAATGATTTTATTTTAAATAATATAGCACACATCGGTTATACTGCTTTCACACTCAGAATAAACAGTGTAAAATCAGGTGCAGGTGTCTCTCAGAGAACCCTTATATTTGTAGCGGGGTCCAAACGTGAACAAATGCAGAGGGTCAATTCGGTCTTCAACATTTCCCACAATATTTAATCAGTGCAGCTTGATCAACCTTGGCTGTGTTTCCTAAAGACACATTTATAGCCAAGGTGTCTCTCCCTATTTTAGTGTTTGCTGTCCGTCCATGTAATAAATTTCTGGTGCGCACAAAAAGCTCCAAGGAGCAGGAGGAGGACACCGATGGTATTTGGTACTTCAACAGCTTGGAGAGCTACTACTGTATAATGAATGGCCCTTAAGATGTCTTACTGCAGTTCACATTCCTTCTGTTCGCACCAGGCTGAATAAGGAACAGAGCGATGGGGTATAAAAAAAAAAAGAATAAGTGCACACTAAAAGAAACGAAGTGGACTTATCTAATGCTTTCCAGATGAAATAAAAACGCAGGTGCTTGCTCTGAAAAACATCACCCCACCCCTGTGTAGCCTCCAGTATTGTGTTCAGTGTTGTCTGCAGACATTCCACAGATTCCATCAGACCAAGCCTTTTTAAAAATAAAGAGCATCAATCTTGGTTTAAAGGAGAGCAGATAAGGCATGAAAAGAACCATTACGGGTTTATTTATCAACTGGAAGGTTCTCCAAAGACCTGCGCTATATTGAATTGTATTGTAATGGAAATGATATAATTACCCATCACCAGCAGTATTTGTATTGTCATACTTACCTGTAAATACCTATCTGGAATAATTACCTTCATTATTTGTTAGAATAAAGGGGGGGGGGGATTACTCACTCTGGGGTAGGCTGTTGGGCCCACAGCTTACTGTATTCCATTCCTCGAAAGGTTAATTTTGTATGTTAACACTGTATTGGGGTAGCTCACTTGGAAAGAATGGACTTTGGTTTGGTCCATGTAAAGAGGGTGAGACTAGGCCTATAAAAAGGGGGCAAAACGGGACCTGGGGGAGCTCGGCGAGAACTCACCTGTTGCTATGTTATGGCGCAGGTAATAGAACTCTGTGAAATTATTGCAATCTGTTTTTGTTTTCTTTTTTTAGTCTTTTGTTTATGTTGTTTTTTCACTACCCCACAATAAATCTGTTTAAATAAACTCTGATGGCATCAGCGTGGTACCTCTATCTCATACAGTCATACTACCCGGTGACTTCATGTCTCACAGCACGTGAGTTCGGCGAAGCATCGTCACATATTTAAAAACGATTTCCCTATTGTTTACTTTTGATTATTCGCCCATATAACTGATCAAAAGCAACCGATACATGCAAGATCCCCTTGATTTTATATGAGAACTGGCATTGTGTGGTGTGGTGAGAACTGGCATTGTGAGGTTGAGCACCGATATGACATATGGTGGCTTGGTGGTTAAGGTACTGGATACTGACCAAAAGAACTTTTTTTTGGTCATTTTTGTATTTGCCATTTGCAGTCTCGTGCACATAGAGAGCTCTTATTGTTAGCAACATGATTGGACGTGCTGGGCCCTTGAGTAAGACCCTCAACTCTTGATTACACAGAACCATCAGAACCAACGTCCTGTTCTATAAGCTGATGTGAAAGCTATTTTTTGAGATGCTGTCGAATTAAAACTACACTAATGTTTGTAGGTTAGCTCACATTACATTAGGATTTAAATGTAATGACAGAGACACGCCACTGGTGGCCCTCAGCCGGTGTCCCAAAAATACATCAGGTCCTTGGTAGATATATGGTGCCATACACATATGTGAGCCATAAGTGACTCATACTGTATAAATAAAGCTCAACACATCTGGTTCACATCTGCTACCTAGATGTTAGTCTATTTTGGCTCACACATGGCCACCATGTTGTGGTGGATGGATTTTTATTCCTGGGTAAGGCAGACAGGCTTCATTCAGTGTGAAGTTTGCATGTTCTTCCTATGTCTACATTGGTTTTCATGTCAGTGAGATGAACTCAGTGTATGTAAAACTGCCTTGTAGTCATTTATATATGAAATCAAATCAAATTGTTTGGCTAACCTTGCTAAAAGAGAGAGAGAGAGTGTGTGTGTGTGTGTGTGTGTGTGTGTGTGTGTGTGTGTGTGTGTGTGTGTGTGTGTGTGTGT
>JAOUQT010309698.1:0-15135 GCA_025769995.1 Xyliphius kryptos | reverse complement strand
ACACACTCACTCACACAGTCACACACACACATACACACACTATACAGGGCAATTTAGAGCATTCAATTTACCTTCATTTTTTTGGAATGTGGAAGGAAACCAGAGAACCCAGAGGAAACCCACACAGACACGGGGAAAACTTGCAAACTCAACGCAGATAGGGATTCGAACCGGGAATCCCCAGCGCTGAGAGGCGAATGTGCTAACCACTAAGCCACCGTTCCGCCCTCATTAATGACTCTTAGATCGAAATTATTTGATCAGTTAATTTGTAAACAACTAAGATCTCACAACTGATTCAGATCTCTCTTTTACCAGCAAATTAGCAATAATGCTAGAAGTGATTTTTTAAGTTTTCTATATAAAATTTAAGAAATATACTCTGATTATAAGATGCAGAGAAACTGATTTAGGTTTTTTTTTATGACCTAATGGTTATATTATTGTAATTCACAAAACTACAACCTGTTTAACTTCAGTTGGAGTTTTAACTAGAACCCCAAATATTAATTATATTATTAGCCCTGTGTTATCACAACTGCACTGACTCCCAGTTAAGTTTCTCATTGATTACAAAATTGTATTAATTACAACATAATACCACATGATCAGACATCACAGTATCTGAGTAAATTCCTTCAATTTTATAATCCAACACGTAAGCTCTGCTCACAATGGGCAGTCGTTTAAGCACTAGAATAAGTCATATCCATCCATTATCCTCCATTTAACCCAATACTAGGGCTTCCCTGCTTATCCCGAGGAGGATGTTTTGGATCAATCTAAGGGTTGTGGGTTCAAAACCCAGGTCCACTGAAGTTACCAATGTGGGTGCTTGAGCAAGAACCTTAACCCTCATTGCTCCAGGGTGCTGCATCAACCCTGTGTTCTGACCCCAACAATACTTGTAAGTTGCTTTGGATAAAAGCGTCTGCTAAATAACTAAATGCAAATGAAAATGCAAATGAAAATGCAATGGATGCTAGGCAGATACACCCGGGACAGGTTGCCAATCTATTGCCGGAAATACATTTATAAAGTAAACTTAAAAAAACATTTATTTACTCTACCTTTTTGTAAATCCCTGTAGATAGGTGTGGTGTGGTGCTTAGGGTAAAGTATGTTTAATTATTGGTGATCAATTAATTGGTGAATAGGAATAGTAAGTACTGGTATTTTACCTCTTTATCCAGCTAACCATTTGTGTGCTGATATCCAAGCCCTCTTGACAAGGTTCAAAATGATGTAGTATCGAAGTAATATTTTGCACTCTATAAACTGTGTCTGCTACTCAAACCCTGGGACAATCATAGGCTTGTGGTTAAAAAAACAGTATTGCAACCTGAAGGTCCCCAGGTTGATTCCCGGTCCCACCATGGACTTTGGACAAAGTGCCCTTGGGTAAGGCACCTAACCTCAATTGGTCTCTGGGCACTGTGTACAGGGCCACACAATGCTTCTGGCACGTGTGCTCACTTCACTGTGTGTGTATATGTGTGTGTTTCACTGCATAGATGGGTTAAATGTGGAGGACTAATTCCTCCGTGTGTGAAAGCACAATGGACACTTTATCACTTTAAATTATATACAGTGTATAAACTTCTCACTGGCTTCTCCATATGTCTGCCAGGAGGTTACAGTGATGACCTTCATTTTCAGTGAAAATCAGATGCACCATGATGGTTGAACTCATTTATGCATGTGGTTCAGATTGATAAAACCTTTATTTCTATTTCTATGTAGTTCTGCCAGACTGTTGCTGCAAATATCATTTGAGCAATTTCATTCTGACAGAAAATCAGTAGGATTTTTTACTAGAATTAAATAACAGAACTGAATCAATTTATTTGTTTTTTTAGCAAGTTTTTTAATTGGACACTTAAATATATACATAATTTGTGTTATTATTGGCCTATACTGTTAACACTGGTCTCTCACACAGGATGGGTCCCCCCTTGCTCATTTTAAGGGGTTCAAGTTTAGAACACTAAAATGCACCCTCAAGACAATGGACTATTGTAATGAGTGCTATAAATAAACTTAAACTTGAAATCTCCGTCAACACTGTATTTCTTCAGTCTTCCTGCCTATCTGTCTTGCTCTGATTTTGCAAGCTTTATAATCCATTTTGTATAAATCTCATGGATTATGAAGCTTGGGAAGCTGTAATTCCACAGCAAACCAGCAAAGATGTACTTCTTTCTGCATTAATTCACCATATTAAAATAGGGCCCTTAAACCTGATAAAAGATGTGCGGTTACAAGTCCACAAATTACACTGAATGACACACTGAGCACACAAATGTTAATGTATGAGCCAAAAACATTGCAATGCTAATGCTTTAATTGCTTTATCTAGGAATTACAATATTTAAGCCAACTTTGGGCTGGTCGTTTTCTGCTTTAATGGTGCTGGCTTATGAAAAATGTTACTAATCAAATAGTCATATAAATTCTGATCTTTACATTCAAATTTAAGTCAAATCATAATCTGTTAAACATAATCTGAAAACATATCTGATTTAGAACCGCATGCAAGTGATTTGAATGTGTCTTAAAAGGGTCAAATTTAACCTATTCACAATTTTGATCCGAGTCAAATGTAATGTGGATTTGAAATTGGATTTGAAATTGGATATGTATTTAATCTGTGAAAAAAAACTTCAAATTACAAAGTGAGATTGTAGTTTGTCTTATATTTTAGCACTTTTTTAATATTCAAGATAAGTTTAAGCAGCATTACAATTTTCTAAACCTACAAAGATCGACAAAGGTATGGAAAAGTTACCTGGTTATTTGTTTTTGCTTTTTTTTTAAAGCAGAAAACCTGGTAAGGACCAAGGTTTAGAGGATTGATAACAGTGATGATTTTACATATCGGAGAAGAAGAATCAACAAACCAAATCTAAATTGCCCTGTATAGTGTGTGGTTGTGTGTGTGGATGTGAGAATTAGTTTGTAAATTGTGCCCTATCCTGGGTGTATCTGACCAGAGATGGTCTCCCCTGGATGGGCATGGGGAACCCCACCACGACCCTAGTACAGGAATAAGCGGACGATAATGGATGGATGTAACTTGTCACGTGTCTTTGCTTAGATTAGTTCAAATTCTCCTCCTCCCCCTCCATCTTGCCAGGTTCATCATCATTACAAGTTTTGTCAGTCTTGTGTAAGGTAGTGGCTTGTCTTTGACTTAGTTATGTTCATTGAATCCCTTGTTATTTTTTTAACTTGCCTGCTCTGTCCTTTGACTTGCTTGACATTAATTATGTTTCGTCAACAGATTGTTTGCCATCCTCCAAAAGATAACACACTGAATACATGAGGTGCTTGCAACTTTTTGTTTGAATTGGCCCTAAGTATCACGTTTTGTTACAAGTGATACAACTGTCATGGGCAATAATGTGTACTTGCGAGCTGTTATGGAGAAAGCTGTTAACACTTAAGACATTTAATTCACTCATATGACTGTCAAATTTTCAGGTTTGAGAAGGAAAGCTGAAAATCTGAACAGTGAGCCTTGTAATGTAAACAATGTTACCACTGGTATTTTTCAGTACTGACTTCTAGAATGACAACATTGTGTACCTGTCATTAGTGCAAAGGGCATCTTTTTTTTACTAAATATAGAATTTAGTTAAAATTAATTAAATCAATCAGATAATGAAAATAGGGCGGCATGGTGGCTTAATGGTTCACACGTTTGCCCCTCAGCACTGAGCATTCAGGTTCGAATTCCAATTTGGGTGAAGACTCCATTGTTCTCCCCATGTTTCCTCCCACAGTCTAAAAAAATGGATTCAAGGTAAATTGACTGCTCTAAATTGCCCCTATATAGACCCCAAACTATACCGCCCCTCCCCCACTGGACCCTAGCAGAGGATTATATGGAAACAAAATGCATAAATGAATAACATAACAAGAATGACATTAGCATTGTTTTGCAGAACACATGTTTAGATCAGTCCAGTAGCATGGATAAGCAAGAGATTTGAGGTGTTTCTGTTTAGTTGGGATGTAAATAGCTTTGTTTACCAGGTGCTTACAGCCATCCCGATGTGCATCATCTGTGTCAGTGTGTTCACACAAGCAGTATGTTGCATAACTTGTAGAGGCTGTGACAAACCCCACATTACATGAAGAACACACTCCCAGAGGTGGCATCAATTCAGTGCCCCTTTTCTGGGACATAAATCTTTTTGTGATAGTGTTACTCTCTTTTATACTTTATAGTGTTAATAAAGACAAGATTTTGTTTGTTCGTACAAAGTAAACCTATAGCCTACAGCTGTCTAAATTGCAAGGCTAGGTTTTTGATTTTATACATTTGTGGCAACGAAAAATAAAAGAAAACCCTAAATTAAATCATTAAGTGTGTCCCAGTACGTGGGTTTGCAAATTTGTTTTTAATAAAAACAAAGCACCTTACTATTGCCACAAATTGTTGTACATATTATGATGTATTAACTGCCTGTGAAATAGCTGTAATGTTATCCCTATATCCAGCAATTGATTTGTAAATAGGAAGATTGTGGTTAAGGGCTACATCAACAAATGTCTGGAATAACTGTTACCGCTGTTCTCTCTATTTCTCCCTCTCTCTCTTTCTCTCTCTATCTTGCTTGTTACCTAACCCTTTCCTGTCTTTTAAGTCAGTGGTTTGCTTAAAAGGCAGATGTAAAGAATGAATGGAATAAGGGCTCAACAAATTGATGTGTCCTGTCTGCGTTTCTATTAATCTCTTTGAGAAATATCACCCCACAAAGTACAAATTTGACTGTCATTTTTGATATTACATCAGTTTTCTTAAATTTGCTGTGGTTTGAATCACATTGTTATTGAAGTCCCATTACATTTTATATCTTACCATTTCCAATTACCAATCCCTTTTGCCACTGCAGTGTCTCCGCATGAAAATTATACCCCAGAGTGCAACATACAATCAGGTGAACACGTTTTTTTGTGGATTAGTTTCAATGTGAATATTTTTTTAATCATTTGAATGAAAAAGAAAATTAAAAAAAATTGTAAATAAGACACGGTTATATAAGACAAGGTTATGCAGTGTCAACCTTATAGGGTTTTCTTGTACAATTGGGTGGAGAGCATACTTAGAATCATGTGACAGCAAGGTCAGCAAGGTCCAAATTGCTACAGAATTATTTCAAAACCAAGGAAAAACTATGCCATGGCAATTTCCTGCAAGTCTGAAGGCCCAACGTGCTACTAGATAGGTGTCTCCAATGAGACGGCAAACTGCATATGGACACATGAGGTCACGGCACATGAAACGACAAACCCTTGGTGGTCAGAAATTTAGCTTTAGACTGTTAATAATATGATATGAGATGGTTTGCAGACATTATGAGCTAAAACCAATTAATGTGATAAAACGTTTATTACGTTGCTGATTATATAGAAATATAAGGTTTAAAAACTAAGCCTGTTTTACAAAAGAAACTTATATAAACTGCTCAAAAAATAAAGGGAACACTAAAAAAAACATCCTAAATCTCTATAAATAAAATATTTCGGTTAAAAATCTTTATTTAGTAGGTAGTGGAATGCGTTCATAACAAAATAACATAAAAATGATCAAAAATCCAAATTATCATCTCATTGAGGTCTGGATTTGAAATCATACTCAAAATCAAAGTGGAAAATCAAATGACAGGCTGATCCAACTTTTGTGGAAATTTCTCAAGACATTAAAATGAGGTTCAGTAATGCGTGTGGCCTCCACGTGCCTGTATGACCTCCCTACAACACCTGGGCATCCTTCTGATGAGGGGACGGATGATCTCTCCCCCTCCATGTCTCCTGGTGTACTGGCCTGTCTCCTGGTATCTGCTCCATGCTCTGGACACTGTGCTGACCGACACAGCAAACCTTCTTGCCACAGCTGGCATTGATGTGCCATCCTGAATAAGCTGCACTACATGAGCAACTTGTGTGGGTTGTAGAGACCGCCTCGTGCTACCTCTATGGTGAGAGAACTGAGAGACCAAAAGAGACCAAAACAACAGCCAGAAAGGATGAGAAAAGAGAAAAAGTCTGTGTTCACCACCTGCAGAACCACTTTTTTATAGGGGTTGTCTTGTGCCGCTTGTCTTTTAGAAAATCTGAAAATCATTGGAACCTTTCTGCCTTTAGAACTGTGTTAATTAACTGTGTTAAACAAACTGTGTTTGTGCTATAGATTTAACAACATGCTTAAAAATGCCACAGAAATTTTGAAATGATGGCTTTACGCATTTCCTGTAAGTTTCACATCTATTTGGTAACTCTACTGTTTCATTACATTGCAAAGTTCAATCATTCAATCTGGCAACGTTCTCCCAATCTTATATTGTCTAATTTTGGTGCACCTTTGTGAATTAAAAATCTAGCTACCTGCTCTTAGCTGGCAAGAGTGGCACTTCTACCCCTGTTGCCCACCTGCTATAAGGGTCGACATGTTCAGAGATGTTCTACTGCATAATCACAATTAAAACAAATGTTTTTTACAATTATTTTTGCCTTTCTAGCAGCTCAAATCAGTCACCTCTGATTAGCTACATTAACATTACATCTGGTCATTTAGCTGATGCTTTTATCCGAAGCGACATACAAATACCCCAATTTAATTGGGGTTAGAACACAGTGTTGATACAGCATCCTGCTAACCAGATAAGTCTTAATTCTCAGAGATGCACCGATATAAAACCTAAAACTGAAAATTCTGTGTAATTTATGTTGTGTGGCACTGACATTCACAAAATGAGTTACAGTGGATTTAAAAAACACATGACTTAATAGCGGGTGGCTTAGTGGTTAGCACATTCGCCACATTCCCGGTTCGAATCCCTATCTGGGTGGAGTTTGCATGTTCTCCCCATGTCTGGGTGGGTTTCCTCCCACATTCCAAAAACATGAAGGTAAATTGAACTCTCTAAATTGCCCTGTATAATGTGTGTATGTGTGTGTGACTGTGTGAGTGTGTCCCCAGCGATGGATTGGCGCCTTGTCCTGGGTGTATCTGCCCAGCCCCCGAGACGTTCTCCCCTGGATGGGCCCCCACCCCCGCGACCCTCATAAAGAAATAAGCAGAAGATAATGAATGAATGAATGAATGACTTAATAGCAATACGGTGTACATGTAAGAGTCGGAAACATAGGAACATCTGAAAGAAAGTCTTTGAAATTCATGGTTGTAACACATTTTGCTGTAATATGCACGTCAGTACTCAATATCAGTCAAATGGTAGTCATTGAGCATCCCTACTCGTCCTCATTATCTGTAAGATATAGTTATGTGCAGAAAAATCCAGTAGATCAATAGTTTCTGAAATATTTGGACCAGCCTGTCTAGCACCAACAACCATACCATGTTCTAAGTCATCTAAATTTCATCTCTTGCTATTCTGATGTTTAATTCGAGTTTCCAATGGTGTTCAATGGTGCCTATAGTACAAAAAGATGCAGCCATGTGATTGGCTGTTCAGATAGTTCGATCAATGCGGAGTTGAACAGGTGTATGAGGCCAGTAAGTGTATTACTATAAATCAGATATGTTTAAAATGTTATAGTGCAATAAACATACGAAGTACAACTTGTTTGTTAATGTACATTTTCTAAATGCTCATTAAACGTAAACCAAAGTGACTACTAGTGCCCTCCAATGGTCTAAAAACAAACCACAATGCCAACAAACTCCATTTCCCCCCTTGAAACAGAAAACCCAAAGCCTCGTTAAAACCACAAGGATGTAATTACTATCATTTATGATTTCCCGAGGGTTTACCACAGTTGCATATGTACTCATTTATCCTGTATGATAGTTGTAGAACATTATGCAGA
Source organism: Xyliphius kryptos (assembly GCA_025769995.1). NCBI lineage: Eukaryota > Metazoa > Chordata > Actinopteri > Siluriformes > Aspredinidae > Xyliphius > Xyliphius kryptos. The sequence continues at coordinate 7,296 of JAOUQT010309698.1, read as the reverse complement.
TACATTATTACCCTTATATTTAATAAATCCTTCAGATGAAGCTGGTAGTCGAGATTTGAATGATAAAAAAGTAACACATAAGCAATACAACCTAATCCTTGGTGAGAGGGTCCATTCTTATTTATTAGATAATGATTACATGACAGCATTGTCTTTATGCCTTAAAACAAGGTATTGCAGCATGTTCTATGAACCTCCTTCAGTCCGAACATCCTTCACATTAATGTCCGCTGGAGGAAGGAGCGTTTACAGAAAAGCGGTGCAGCAGCGGAATAAAAACGGCCGGTGGTCTTACCGGTGAGTGGGCTCGTTGTTGGGCGGGATGTGACTGCTACAGCCTGCACACGGTCATGACAGACAGGATGATGTTGGACCTGCCAGCCTTCATGTGTGAACCCATGGCTACTGTTTAAGCAGAAGCCTACAGGCGAGGGGGTGTGTGTGAGACCAACAAAACGGAGCGTACCATTACATACAGGGGACCAAAAGCTAGCGCTGTGGATAAGGTCATAAGTCTTAATCCTATTCTTTAATTCGGGACTAATCAGGTCTGCTTGGTAGCTTTAATTTGTTAGCAAATCCATTGGCTTATTGGTTCTGCAGTCCGTAAGCGCTAAGCGAGTCGATACGAATTGTTTGTTCGAACCGACTCTGTAAATAGGTCGAAAAGATTCCACAAAAAAAAGATTCTATCGTTTTAAATTTGACTCTTCCACATAACACCCATATTATCATTCATTCAGTTCCACTTAATCATCTACGAGGGTCTCATGCCCATCCAGGGGAGAACGTCTCGGGCAGTGGGCAGATGCGCCCAGGACACTCAGACACACAGGGCAATTTACAGCAGCCAATCTACCTTAAATACTTGTTTTTTGGGAGGAAACTCAGAGAACCTAGAGGAAACACACACAATGATAATGTAATTTTTTTATGTCATTTATTTATTCATTATTTTACATGTAATCTTCTGCAAGGGCATGGGGATGGGGGTATATGGGGCAATTTAGAGCAGTCAATTTACCTTAAATACTTGTTTTTGGACTGTGGGAGGAATCCCACGTGGGCACAGGGAGAACATGGAAAGTCCACCCACCCAATGCTAATGTCATTTTTGTCATGCCATTTATTTATGCATTATTTTACATATAATCGTCTGCTAGGGTCCTGGGAGCGGAATGGGGGAGAAAATAGTTTTGGGGGTATATGGGGCAATTTATAGCTGCCAATTTACCTTAAATACTTATTTTGGACTGTGGGGGGAAACCCAGAGAACCTTGAGGAAACATGGGGAGAACAATGGAATCTCCACCCAAATTGGGATTCGATAAGGGAATCCCCAGCGCTGAGAGGCGAACGTGCTAATCACTAAGCCACCGTGCCGCCCAACATCCATATTACTTAGCAAATAATATTGTCCATTAAGTAATATTTTGCAGATTGGGGTGATAGAGTCTTCTCTGTTGCTGCCCCCTCACTCTGGAACTCTCTCCCAAAACAAATACCCGACTGTCCTGATCTGCCTACTTTCAAATCATCCTCTAGACTCATTTGTTTAAAACAGCTTTCTACTTGCAACCACTATTTATATTATTTTATTGTTGCATTTTAATGTAGTTGTCTCTTGTATTATTGTTGTCTATGTTTATGTGTATTTATGATTTTCTTCTTCTTTCAGCTTCCCCCCTTTTAGGGGTCCCCAGAGTGCGTCAATCTTTTCCACCTCACCCTGTCCTCTGCAGCTTCTATTCTAACCCCAAATCTCTGCATATCCCCCTTTACCACAACCTTACATCTCCTCTTTGGACTTCCTCTCTGTCTTCTGCCTGGGAGCTCCATCTCCAACATCCTTCTACAGATATGTCCCTCCTCTGCACATGTCCAAACCATCCCAGTCTGCGCTCTCAAACTTTATCCCCAATTTTTCAACCCCTGCTTAATCCCTGCTTAATCCTCTCCCTCCTGGTCACACCTAAAGGAAACCTCAACATCTTGAGTTCAGCCACCTCCAGCTCTGCTTCCTCTCTCTTTGTCATTGCCACTGTCTCCAAACCATACAACAAGGCTTTTCTCACTATTCCTTTCCCTTTTGCTGCACCCCTTTTATCACACAACACTCCTAACACTTTTTTTCATCCACTCCACCCTGCCTGCTTTCTCTTCTTCACTCTTTTTCCACACTCCCCATTTCCCTGGACTGCCGATCCCAAGTACCTGAACTCCTGCACCTTTGGACCACTGATCCCTTTCTTTTGTTTTTTTTTTTATAATATATCAGCGGCATCATCAGACTCTCAATAAATAAATGTCTTCGATTCATCAATGATTTTTAATAAAGATTTTATTAATAAGGGTGGGGTCAACCATTCTGCATCTTCCCTGAAGATGGCACAATTGCTAAAACATAGAAATGCCTTCATACAGAAATATGACACGTTAACATATTTGTTAAATAAGTGTTTCTTTTTTTCCCTAAGAATTATGCCTGGCATAACCAAGTTTTTTAGTACCACAAGTTAAATAGTACTAGAATGAATTACATAGTGCTAGAATATATAGCTGTAATGATAGAGGACTCAGCTAACACACAATGTAATAGCATACTCTGCTTTTACATATGTATATCAGTGTATATACATTTTAAGATGTCACTTAAAGGCAACATCGCATGACGATAGTGCAATTACTGAGGTTATTTCACGTTTCACATAAAATTCTGCTTCTTTCCTTTTAACCACCCCATACACTTTTTACATCGTACAATACATTTACTTGTAAATTTCAAATTGAGGCCGTATGTAGTTGTTTACATATAAACCTCTTTGGCTGTCCTTTGCTTGGTGCCTCCATCCTCTGCCAATGTAAACCTCATTGCTCCCCTGCATGTGACAAAACCACCTTAATCTTGCCCTCCTAGGTTTGTTTCCAAAATGTCCTACCTGTGCTGCTCACCACAACTTAAAATTTATATTCTTGTCCATCCTTTGCATTCCTAATGAGAACACCATCCTCAACTCTTTTACTATCAGAGACATGTCTTTTACAGACCCCTGCTACAAGTCCACATCATCCACATCCACCTGCTTGCACTCTCCTCTTTACCTTTTTACTACAATCTCCATTACTTTGTAAATGCAAACCCAGAGTATTTACATTTGTACCTCAATTTCTGACATAAATCTTACCACCACCCTCCCTCTTGTTCACATACATGTAGTGTTTTTTTCTCATTTTATCTCATTGTCTTCCACCTAATCTTCTACTAGGGTCGTGGGGAGTTTCCATGCTCATTTAAGACAAAACGTTTCACGTGCTGGGCAGATACACTCAGTACTGAGTGCCTTGAATCCATGTTTTTGGACTATGGGAGGAAACTGAAGAACCTGGAGAAAACCCCTGCAGACACAGGAAGAACATGGAAACTCCACCCAGATTTGTCACTGTTTAATACTCACCTCCATCTATTATGCTCTCTCTCATCAATCTGCTTCCTACTATCACCATAGATCACAATGTAATCCAGAAACGTGTTTCACAGAGATTCTAGTCTCATCTGTCAGTCTGTCCATGACTATCACAAACAAAATAGGAGTCAGAGCTGATTCTTAATGCAGGCCCACCTCCACTTTAAACCTGCCTGTCTTTTTACACATCTCACTGCTTACATTCTATTTTTATACACAGCTTTACCACCCTCACATTCTTCTCCGCCACTCCTGATGTTCTTATACAATACCACAGCTCCTCTCTCGGCACCCTATTGACAGTTTTCTAGATTTTTAAACACTTTCTCCCACAAGCTTTCCTTTTTTATCCTCAACAACATTCCCAATGCAAACATGGATGGATGGTGGATTTTGCTGGCATGAAAACATATTGCTTGATTCCTTTTCACTTCTTAAACACCCACTCACATTTGTGAAAATTTGTAAACTATAACAATGTAGTTAAAGGTGAAATTCCACCTATTATAAATCTACAGTACAGGCCAACAGTTTGGACACACCTTCTCATTCAAGAGTTTTTTTGGGGGTTTTTTTCACGACTATTTACATTGAAGGCATCAAAATTATGAATGAACACATGTGGAGTTGTACTTAACAAAAAAAAGGTGAAAAAACAGAAAACATGTTTTATATTCTAGTTTCTCCAAAATAGACACCCTTTGCTCTGATTACTGCTTTGCACACTCTTGGCATTCTCTCAATGAGCTTCAAGATGTAGTCACCTGAAATGGTTTTCAGGTGGCTATAAGGGTTAATTAGTGTAATTAATTAAAATGCCAAGAGTGTGCAAATCCGTGAGAATCTACGATGTAAAGAGTCGCCAAAATAAAGAAAACGCATTAAATGAGAAGGTGTGTCCAAACTTTTGGTCTGTTCTGTGCTTAAAAATTAAATTTTAAATTATTGTTCTAAGATAAACTGAATTTGTATTGTGTAAATATCACATTGCTAAATAAAAAAGTTCTTTTTTTCTTTTAAGTAATTTAAACTGTATGAAATTATATGTGGGCGGCACTACGGAAGCCCAGAGAGGACGTGTGTTATAAATTATCACGACATAACAAATCTTGTTTTTTGTATTAACGACTTAACAGGTTTTAACGTACTTGATGGCATGGCAAAGAATCCCAGCATGCACTGCAAACAGGCTGTGTGCTTGAATTTATTTATTTTTAAAGTTTAATACGGAAGGTCGGGCAGAATAAGAATTTCATGGTTACCGCATTTCTTGCCGATGACTAACACATCAGACTTGCACCAAAATGTAAGAAGCACCTAAATGTATTAGAAGTATAAAAGCACATCCACACGCCTCTTCCAGAACAACCAGGCGCACAGAGCTCATTCAGATCCTCATTACAGGGAATAAACGTTAGGGGGAAAAATAGGGAAGTAAGTTTTATTATTGCAAAATCAAGTGAGCCCGGCGATGGATTGGCGCCCTGTCCTGGGTGTGTCTGCCCGGCGCCCAAGAAGTTCTCCCCTGGATGGGCATGGGAAACCCCCCCGCGACCCTCATAAAGGAACAAACGGAAGATAATGAATGAATAATGAATGAAAATCAAGTGAGATAAGTCATATTACAAAAAAACAAGATTTGTTATGTCATGATAACGAGATAAATAAGTCGTTAATACAAAAAACAAGATTTGTTATGTCGTGATAACGAGATAAATAAGTCATTAATGCAAAAAACAAGATTTGTTATGTCATGATAACGAGATAAATAAGTCGTTAATACAAAAAAAACCAAGATTTGTTATGTCGTGATAACGACTTAAAAAAAATTATAACACATGTCTCTGGGCTTCCGTAGCGGCACGGTGGCTTAGTGGTTAGCACCTTCGCCTCTTACCACTGAGGATTTCCGGTTTGAATCCCGATCTGGGTGGGGTTTCCATGGTTTCCCCGTGTCCACGTGGGTTTTTACCGGGTTCTCCAGTTTCTTCCCACAGTCCAAAAACATGGACTCCAGGTTAATTGAATTGAATGCTATAAATTGCTCCATATAAAGTGAGTGTGTGCCCAGCGATGGATTGACACCCTGTCCTGGGTGTTTCTGGATGGGCATGGGGAACCAAATCACGACCCTAGTAGAGAGATAAGCGGGACATAATGGTAATACAATATTACCATTATATTAAAGATTATTTGATGCTTTAAAAACTGCCCAGCGATACACTGGCACGCTGTCCTGGATGTATCCTCCCCGTGCCTGGGAGGTTCGCCAGTGGATAGGCATGGGGAAGCCTCCCGCAACCCAAGGATTAAGTGGAAAATAATCAATTAATAAATTTATTTATTTAAAAAAAAAAAAAAAACAGTTTTTATATCACTAGATCTACAGTATAAAATGTAAACTTAACAATGTCCCAATATAATAATGTCACATAATCTAATAGATGTCATTTTTTAAGCATCATTATTTTGAGACTGGAAACGTGACAAATATGGCTATAAAGAGGACTGCAGTAAAAACTCAGTGATCTATTGTAATATTTACACCTCCATTTGTTTGTCAGCTGATAAAATGGCAGCGTCTAAAAAGACTTTTATTTTATAGAGGTGTTTTTGTTTGTGTGGGTGTGTCTTAAAACCTGTGCGGCAGCATCACACTTGCGCATGCGTCATAAACAAACCGCCAGTGGACCGTTGCCTGCTAGCCGCAGAAAGCTGTTGCAGATTTTCAGATCTGTTTGCTGTCTGAGAGTTTGAGCCAAGATGGGAGCTTGTATGGCATTATGTTCGCTTGCGAGTTGTGTAAGTGTGTCATTTGTTATTAGTATTTTTATATTACTCGAAGAAGAAGCGAGCAGTGGTGTAACCTCAGATTGGTCATCGTGGTTTCCACCTCAACCAAATCGAAAGAACCAGCGTCATCATCATTATTATAAAATAGTCGCTTTTTATACTTAAATAGCACAGGACTCATTAGTTCTGCTGCAATTTAGGTGAACTTAGTTGGAGGTGTGGTAGGTCAGTGGTGAGAATGTAATCTGTAGGGGTGTAAATCGAAGCCTTCATGACGATTCGATAGCAATTTTCCATCGATTCAATTCTTTTTGGTATGATTTTATTAAATATAACACAATATTCTTTTTTTTAACAAAGACTCTAGTAAGTCTGAAATGAATGAACAAAAAATTATTGGCTTTCATTGTGATACAAAATCAGTATGCTATTCACACAATGTATGTCACACTACAGCACATTGTAAATAGAACAATTACTCTATAAAAAGAGTAAAATAATGTGCAATAGGTTACATTTTGATAAGAACATAAAGAAGCCAGTCTGTTCACTATTAAATAAAGACAACAAAACAATAACTGACCTACAGTCAAACATTTTTAATCTATGAAATATGTGTGTATATGTATACGTTTGGGCGTTTTACCCTTTATTATTTAGGGGTCGCCACAGCGATGAACTCGCATATTTGATCTTGGTCAAGTGTTTTACACCAAATGCCTTTTTCTGACATAACCCTCACCCTCTACTGGGCTTGGGACACACAGACTATGGGTATAACTTAGGGCAGCCGATTCACCTTAAAGCCATGTTTTTCCACATGAACACGGAAGAAAATGGAAACTGCGAACTGAGAGGCGAACATGCTAAACACTAAGCCACTGTGCCGCCCTATATATACTGCTCAAAAAAATAAAGGGAACACTAAAAGAACACATTATAGATCTAAAGGAATAAAATACTTATTTAAAAGATATATTCAGTTGAAAATCTTTATTTAGTAGACAGTGGAATGCATTGAGAACAAAATAACATAAAA
>JAOUQT010309690.1:0-15136 GCA_025769995.1 Xyliphius kryptos | reverse complement strand
TCTCTTATAAAATATTTAAGCAAACCTTAATCTAGTTTTCCTAATTTCAGGTCAATCAGAGGACCGTTTTCCACTGACGCACCCGGCTCACACACTTTGTTCACGCAACGCACATCCTATAGAACAACAACCACACTCTGAGCAAAACTAGGATGAATTATGGGAGACGCGTCGATGTGACTTCCGGTTGGTAGACGGCTGCGGGTGGATTCGGAGCGGAGCCAATGAAATGTTTAAATCTCACGCTATTTGTAGAAATCATTTATTTACTATTGATTGATTGGCACTTCATGCTCTATCTGTGCGTAGTGATGAGACTTGTACTCCCTGTACACCTTACATCACTGATATAAAAGACAAGACCAAAATAAATATAAAAAAAATCCCCCCCCCACCCCTTCAAAAATGAAAAAGAAACTAACAGTACATTATACACATATACGCACACGCACGCACGCGCGCACACACTGCTACACACGCACATCCATGTCCACACATCCAAACACCCACATGCACACTTAAATCTCCCCCTTCTCCACCAAACTCAAATGCTTGCTCAGTGTCCGAACGCCGTTTCTCCAGCCGCCCTACGCATCACTGACGGGAGAAAACGACGTGATCGATAACACTTCGGATGGTTGGCGTCTGGGGTATTTGCAAGGGGAGGAGGAGTCTGGTCAAACAAAATACTTCTGTTGAAAACAAAGCATAGAGAAAGGGTGAGAGAAGGGAAAAGAGGAGTGAGAGTACAAAGGAGTGCTGGACACCGGGAGCTGATTCTCAGACATGGAGGAGGAAGCAGAGATTTTGAAAGAAAGAACGAGAGAGAGAGAGAGAGAGAGAGAGAGGCGCGTTCGGTGAGGGGGCCGTCTGTCCGTTCACACGTCCACAACCATCTTTTTGTGAATGTCTAAACCACCGACCACCTGGAGAGGAAACAAGAGTGAAATGTGCATTAGGACAGAAAGGACGAGGAGTTATACTGTTATTCAGCACAGTTAGGAAACCAGGTCACAAACCATAATAACTCATCAATAACAGGATCATTAGCACATAGAGAGTAATTATTAAACGTCCTTAAATCTGATTGGCTAAGCCGTGACATTACTGACAATAACACACACCTCGGAGCGTATGAAAGCGTGATATAACTTTTTGTCTGACATTTTTTATATTAAAAAAATGGGAATAAATTACAGAGGCTTCGCGTTTTGCCTAACACAACACAACAACTCTTTCCCGTGATTTATTCACAATAATACACAACCTCGAGCACCCTATTGTTTCAATAATGCCATGTAAAGATATTTGGTGGATAAAGAGCTCATTAAGAAAAAGTACAGGATGGGTGGAGCTTAAAAAAGTGTGGAAGTGGGATCATCTCTATTCCTGTCTGAAAACATGCATGTCAAGTGCACTAGAGATATTAAATTGCCCCTAGGTGTGAATGTCTGTGTCTGCCCCATGATGGACTGGCATCGTGCAGAAGGTGTTCCCCCACCCTTTGCCCCATGACAGCTCCCGGCACCTTCCCATATGCCCAACCTTAAATACCCCATGTACTTTAATGACCCTAACTTCCCCCTTATAGCCTTAAAAACTCACTGCGCAAAACTCCTCAAAGGATATCCTTCCGTCTCCATCCTTGTCGGCGTTGATGATGGTCTTGTCAACAATCTGCTGCAGCTGTGTGTCCTTCAGGTTGTTACCCACCATCATTTTGAGCACCTGGAAGAGCTCGCCGTTCGATATGTAGCCATCCTTATCCATGTCGTAGATTCGGAACGCAACTGGAAAACATACAGTCTGATTCACAGTCTGACTGATTGAGGATTCATTTAAAGGATGTGGATCACCCGAACAAATAAAACCCTGGAACCATCCTTTCAAAGCTTCATATAATGCTAATGTATAGATTTTAAAACCAGTTACTCTAATGCAGAGGTACCCACAAATTTCTAACCCTAGATCGACTTTTTCCAGTGGACAGGTCATCGTAATCTACCAGGATTTATGTTTTTTAAAAGCTTTAATGTTTAAACATTTTTTGACAAGACAGTTTACTGAAAAAAAAACACTATTATTCCAATAATTTGCACTGAATGCTGTCAGCCAGGTGGGAGGAGTCTGAACAGTAGCTGCTGATGCCACATACACTTTTTCTTTGAATTAATATACAAGTATCTGTACATTAATGGCTGCTTGACAAATATTTTTATGCAACATAAATATTTTACTCTTACAGCTGTAATATTAGAATCAAATGTAAACAAATATAACTTACATGAGAAGCTGGAACCATAAGATAACAGCATGCCATGTAATATCTAACTCTATTCTGAAGACACAGTGAACCCTGACCTGATTAAGTTACTGCCAGTTTAATCTAAAAATGATGAATAAACAAAAATCACTAGTGGGAGGAGAAAAGAGTCATAAATAAGTGCAAGTCTCCACAGAACAGGACGTGTGTTCCACTGTGATCTACCAACTGTGCGATGGCGTATTGGGCACGCCTGCTCTAATCCAAGTACAACCCATAATGTTGTCAATGACAAAACGGTAGGATTTAAAACATTATTTTACTCACAGCGCAGTTTCTGTTCCTTGTCACCTTTAACACTGAACTGAGAGACTCCTTCAATAAACTCTGTAAAGAAGAAAATAATGATTGAACCCCACTCGTCACTTTTTAAAAAATGTATGAGGAACATCATTTGGTATGAGGAGGTCATGCAGCCTCCATACATATTGAAAAAGCAACATGTTTGAATAGTAAAATAAAAAAACAATGAAAAATTACAGGCAATCCTTCTGAGATAGTGGGATAGAAAAGCCCTTAATGCTCACCTTTGAAGTCCACCTCTCCGTTGCCATCTGTGTCAAATATATCGATGACTCGTTGGACCAGCGGGTTCTGCTGGAGCTCAGGCAAAGACATAAACTCTTCCACACTGAGGGATCCGGAGTTATCTAGGTCGAGTTTCTTAAACCTCTTCCCTAGTCTCTTAATCTCATCAGCATCGACTGGAATAGACAAAGAGAGAGAGAACAATGTAGTTACAGTGAGCATGTGTTGGGTACAAGGTGTTGCAGAGTAAATGCTTGCTGTCCAAAGTCAACTAAAACAAGCAGATCACATGAGGAGATAAGTAGAAAACTCTTAATTCCATGCTACCGTTATTCCTAACGTAAGAGAAGCATAGATACCCAAACTGTAGCTCACAACCAAAAATGCCTTAAAGATTATTAAAAGCATTCATTAAAACTAATTAAGCTCATTCAGTGCCTTCACACAACTCTGACTACGACCTCAAATATCCAACTTTAATGGAGACCGTTTAGGATTCTGAAACAACCTTACCTTTCTTCTCTCTGGTAATAGCAGCCATGTCTGAAGAAAACAAGTGCTTTCGCTTTACGAGGCTAGATGTAAGTAAATGCTGTCACTGTCATGGTTGCTGCGCTCACTTGCTAAGCTCTCACACACGTCAGATGGACAATCTCACACACGCACACAAACACACCTGTGGTCATCAACACCACCGACCGAGGTGAAGCGCACTTGTGAGAATGCAGATCACGACACAAACATGAAAAAAAGTGACCAAACCTTTTTCTTCGATCATAGGAAAACAGTCACATAAATATGCTTTACACCAGACATTGTGTGTGATTGGGTGTGTGTGTGTTTGTGTTTAAATCCAAGCAAATTATTGATGAATGATTATCATTCCGTGTTCCCAGCAACATGCAAAAATAAAAGGTCCACACATCATGAGGAAGAGTGTATGTGGGTGGGTGTTCACTAAATAGTGATCTGAGTTTTGACAATGCAGTAAACAGCCATTTAAGTCTTGCACTGAATTTACTGCAGAGCAAAATAATGATCTGTGAATACTGACACAGGAAAAGTCCAGACATTCTGAGCATTGTGTTTGTTCACTATACAGCCTAAAGCAGGGGTCACCAACATGGTGCCCACAGGAACCAGGACACTCGCGAGGACCGCATGAGTAGCCCGCGAGTCTGTTCTATAAATAGTTCACCATAGCGACCGTTGAAAAATCTGGTATCAATGGCTACTGACTGGATTTCTGTTCAACCACACGGTAACACAGAGATCCCAAACTTCATGCATTACCACTGCCTCATTTGGGCACGTAATGATTCACTATTCACACCAGAGCTGAACAGCACAGAACATTAAAGGTGCTATAGGAGGCGCTGCTGGTAGAATAAGGTATTGAGATTTATCACTTTCCCGCTTTGTTAAATCATTGTTGATTATTAGTGTGAGAAATCATCAACATGATCTGTGTCTTCACATACATAAATATAATTCATTATTAATATAAAATGGGTTGTTCCATCATTTTAATCTGATTGGCTGAGCCGCTTGTCAAGACGCAACATTATTCACAATAACCCACACCTCTGACCGATTCCCATTTGTATAAATGCATGATATAAAATAAACTGTTTTTCTGAGGGTTTTCATAAAGTGCTTTTTGTAATTTGGCCACTAGATGGCAGTATTTGATAGCTAAGGAAATAGGATTTCAGGTCAAAAAGAATGCATGAGGTCAGTCACAGGACATGAGGGCAGCTATTTTTAATCATTAAAATGTACAGTTATGTAACGCAGGTCAATGCTGCAGTTGACCTGACCATGACAGTACATACTCCACGATGACAAATAACTATTTGATAAAAGTAAGAATGTCTCTATAAATTGTAAAAGCATTCCCCCCTCCACACTGTGTTTTCATTATGACTCACATTTATAAAGCCACTTAATGACGATTTAACAATAAACAGTCTGCATGCACACCCTTATGCACACACACACACACCCGCATGCACCAGGCTGCATACTTACAAACGCGCACACTCATACACCAGGGCCACCATGTACATGCCCTCATGCATACACCCTTATGTACCACACCCTCATGCACACAAATGGGGTGAATAATCGCTAATACAGATGTAAACAAACATGCTAAAATACTCAGGACAGAATACTTTATTATTTTCCCCTTATTTACAATAATAAAAAGGTAGAGGATAATCAGCTGCATTATGTTTAAAACACGAACGGCACAGGTACGACTCCCACGGTTTAGAAAATGCTTGCTTTATGCTGTGTGTGTGTGTGTGGATGAACCGCCCTGTATTTCCCTTCAGTCAGAGGCTGCAGCTCATACACACACCCAGCCACAGTGCCTTTCACACTGCTGGATTTAGAAACGCTGAGCAGCCAGTCACTGCGTTTGTGACAGGTCTTGTATAGTCAGCCGGCACAAAAAGGAGCGGCATCCAAAAACTTGGAAAATCAGGACCTAAATCCTGTTGTGTGTATTCAACATTGGCACAAAGCACAGAGTCGGATAAGAATCAGAATGATTCCCCATATAAAAAAAATTAAAAGGAACCACAAAGCGAGGTTTTCTTTACACCTTTATCATTATTTACACAGCTTTGTTTAAAGACCCTTGGTGCTTCTTATATGCTTTCACACATTAAGCAGTTCAACTAATTAACACATCTGTGCAAGTATCACAGCCCTCAATCACAACCCAGATGTGTCTCGGATGAAAGACACGCAGCAGCTCTCTCCACAGCTACGCAACATTTCACATATCCAGTCGACGACATTCTGTCTGCTCTCTTTGGAAGCACAGTTACCAACAAAAAGATCATCCAACATCTTTCTCATTAGCATAACATCTGGAAATATCGTTCTTTAGAGCTCCTTCCTTCCTGATAGTCCATATCCAGTGCAAGATTCAGCACGTAGCCTAATTTACCCTGCCCTATTTAGAGCTTTATGGCCAGCTCGCGGATTAGCTGAAGGCACACCATGTAACTGGTGAAATTCTCATTATCTATTAATAAATGCAGGATTGACCCCAATAGCGTTAAACAACCAGAGATAACATTGTGCCTTTTTGTATCAGTTACAATTATTCACCCAAAACCAGGAAACAGATGCAGCGTGTGTTTCAATGCCATCCCGATACGCATGATGCTCACAGGTCCAATGGCAACAAATGCTTATAAATAAACCTGATAAGCGGGTGTTCTACAAAGTATCAGGCTAAATATCGGTCTTATATCATATTCAACACACAATTATCACATTTTGTAAAAAAAAAAATGTACTATTAAAACTGATTTTTTAAATTAATCATTGTATTAGAACCTCTACCCTCATGTAATGTGTTTCTACAAAATTTTGGGGCGTGTCTACAAGTATGAGCACATTTATTCAAGGAGCGTATTGAAGCAATAAGGTAAGAGGGCGACATTATTGTAAATAAATCACAAGAAAGAGTTGTCATTAGGCACGAATGTACACTTTTATTTACAATGAAGCAAAACCCTTAGCATCTTATTGCTTTTATAAAACGGTAGCAAACCCACTACAATGATAAAAAACAAGGTTTTAATTTTTATTTTAATTTTAAAATTGCTAGTAAAAATGGTCTTCCGCAATGTAATCTAGTCTGGTCTGTAAAATGAACACTGATCACTACAGTAAAAGGATACCGGTTTCTCCAACAATAAAAAACTGCCATCTAGTGGCCAAATTACAAAACATACTTAAAATAATGTATTGTATATCTCGCATTGATATGACTGTGAAGTGCTCAGAGGCCTGCATCATTGTCAATAATGTCAAGGCGGGTCAAACAACTCAGCCAATCAGGTTTAAAGACCGAAACTACACATTTTGTAAGTAGAGGCTAAATGCTACACTACATCAAACTATTCCAAAACGTACACATATAGGAACGAGGACTTGCATCAAGCCAACATGCATCAAGTAAACCTTCTGTGGCAATAACATCATGGAATAATGAAAAGAACAAAACAAAAACTACAAACATAGTATGAATATAGTGTAAACATACTTTTGGAGACACAGTGTTTAATGTCTAAGGGCTTTGTTCTCATTCCAGCTGAAAGAGTGTGAAACCTGATTGTGCTCTTCCTGAATGGTGATAGGCTTTGTTAAAATATTCTGAGGATTGTAAAGGCCTACACTCTTGGGAAAGGACCCTCGTTGCCCCTAGCAACGAGGAAACTCGTGTCATATGAGGAGGAGAGAGACTGAGTGTACGTATGCCCTCGTGCTTGTGGAGGTGTTCGCAAAACCCCACTCTCCTGACAGAGACGCGATCCACTTCACAGGGCTTTCATAACTGCTCTTTATTCGCGCTTCCTCTTTTCTCACATCCCTCCATCATCATCGGATAAAATACTGATATTTTACAAACAGTAACCTACAACAACTATAGAGCTACCATGACATGTGCGCGCACACACACCATAGATATCCTGTCAGAACATGATGTTAAATTCTGCCCTCATTTGCATGTTGTGAAATGCTTTTAAACGATTTGGTTCAATACACTTACAGCTTCATTGCTCTGAACAGACAGCTGACGTTCTGTCGCTGGCACGCCGTTATGCAGCCTAATAGCTCTACGGCCGTAGCTGCTAATTGCTGAGGGATTATGGGATGTCGTTACGGTTGCTAAGCACCCGGCTGACCAACAGGTGGCTCGATTTCACACTGTCCAGATTGTAATCGCATCATTAAAATGATCAGCGGATGATTACCGTGTCCCGTTGAGCAACACTGACAGCTAATTGAAGGGAATAATTTATTTAATGCGATCACCTTTTAAATTCCCTCAGTGATCGGAGCAGCGGAGGACCAACCTGTAGACGTGCAGATGCTGGAAATCTGGTTGTAGCTGTAATGTTTTCCTGCAGCTAAGCAGAGGGTTTATTGGGTTTCCATCATGATCGCCATGTTACTGAATGACCATCTGATATGAAACCGAGCCTTTTGAAACACTGTAGTCTCAAAAATTTGAAATCTGAAAGCTTTGGTGCCAACAATTCCGAAACCAACCACTTCAGGACAGAACTACAGGGAGGCGCAAGAAAAAGCAGCCCGTCTCATATATGCAGGCATATGAGACGGGCTGCTTTTTCTGGACCACCCCGTAGAAGAGCGCAGGGAACTCTGGGGTCATAAAGATCCTGGCGATTTCAGAACTGACCGCTAAAGCACAGTGCAGACCCAAATCCAGCACTTTGGGTCTAAGCAGAATGTTCTTTTAACAGTTTGATCACATGCAAGAAGCTAGATGTGAAAGGAGGAAAAAGTCATCCACATAAAAAAAAAAAGAAAAGGACAACAAACTGTAAACAAGGTTTCTGGGCTCTCCCTGCAAGACACACACTAAAAATAAATTAAGCTGCCCCTCGTGTCTGACCTTTAACAGACAGACGACATTTATAGCCAGTGCTGCAACTCCAAAACCCTTCTGTCACTCAGCATGATCACCGCACAAACTCACACTAACACACATTCAGAATCAGCTCGTCTCAACATGTCCTCGAGGCCACAAAGTTCTGCCTTAGAAGTCTGAGAGCTTCATGTATTCGGTTCCTGTTACAGCTTTAGGAACACAAACCTTTTACTGGCTGTCTGTAATAAATTTGCTTGTATTTTCCAAAAGGGTGTCCAACTATTAGCATAATAAAAGAAATGGAAAGGTAGAAGTCCAAATACTTACAATGTGAGCACATCTCCAACGGGTAACTGGCTTCATTTCCCTAAAAAAAGAGACAGAGCAGATCACAATAATTAGTCCAATCTAATTGCTTACAGGAGCTCAGTAATAACACTAATAAATGATTCATAACCATCGTTCAACAAGCATCCCATTCTGTCTTTGTGCCGAACCCGGTAACCTTCTGTGTGCCAGGCCTCACAGGGAGTGTCCTGATTATAGGCCACTAAATGCAAAATAGTACACAGCCAGTGGAGTGGTCACAAAGCAGGAAACCCCTCCACTATGGCCGAGAGGCTTTAGCTGACAGGCTAATTAGATTTAGTGAGCGCTGTTTTTAGCAGAGACAAGAAGAGGACACCGGTGGGATCAGAGCGCGACAAGGTGTTTGAATGTCATGTAGTAAAACGCTGGCGACGGCCGAGGCTCGGATGCCTTTACAGAGAACATCAAGTGTTTAAAGCTTTTCTTTTACTGAACACTGATTCTACTGCCACTATATCTTTTTATCAGCTTTACAGTGTATGATGGATATTGCAGTCCTACAATTACACAAGATTGGTTATCTGGGATTTTTTATACTCATACATACAGTCTCTTTCACTCTGTTCACTCCAATGATCAGGATCCCCACCACAGGGCAGTTATTATTTGGGGAATGGATGAAACCCTATCATCCCAGGAAATCGTCTTAACCAAGTACCCTGCAGGCTCTTTTCTTTTAGTTACACTCTTTAGGTCAATGGTGTCGGTTTCATACGGTCATAAAGTTTCTACTCTTGTATTTTTCTTTCCAAGTCTCACCATGTCATTACCATGCGCCAGAGTCCTTCTGCAGCGAAGTTATTATTTAACACCTGTTACCATCAAAGAGAATGATTTCTCAGTGTTTTAAGCCTCTAAAAGCTTCATTGTAAAAAAATATTTAGGCACTTTATTTGGTAAAGGGTTTGAAACTTTATAAATCTGCTTTAAACCAATGCTTCAATGTAAAGTTTGCCTCTTTCTTTTCAAAACGCCAAGAAATGGCAAGAAATAGTAATTCATATTTTCATTTTCAGATTTATAAATTTTTGAATTTTAAAACAATTGCTGTTTCACTCGATTCAAGTTTTACTTTTAGTGTATTTGGTCGATGTCCTTCGTTTCTTTCTCTGTGCTATTTAGGGCATTCTGTCAGGATGTGTTTGATGGTGATCTGTATGTGGCAATCTGTGCATAATTTGGGTTCTTCTCCTTAAGGGGGGGGGGGGGGTTCTTTACTGTGAAGAGTATGATATACATATTAAAATATTAATATGTATATTCAAAAATCCATTACTGAATTTTAAGAAAAAGTTAAATAGCTGATTACAAATTCTTAAATGTATTTAAAGAAAAAAAAAAAAACACAGTTTAAGTGATCGATGCAGTAACATAAGCAATTTCCAAACAAATGAATGTTACTTCCTTACACAACTGGTTTCGTCGTTACCTCACACTACACCATGTTTTGTATAAAACTGTGCAAAAGCACTTAAAAAGAAAAAAAAAAAAGAAACACAGTCTTGTGTAGAACACCACTATGTGTCAAAGGGAAGTATAAAATGCTTGAACGTCCACATAGCTCTGACTATAGTGTCACGGTTCACAAATTTGATGACTGTTATATCAAAGTATTTTATTTTATTGTACGGGATGAAAACATCACTCTGTGTAACCCAACCAGACAAAAAGTGCAAGAGAGAGAGAGAGAGAGAGAGAGAGGCTGAAACGAGGCTGCCCACCATCAGAACATACAAAAATAAAGAAAAAGAGCAGTGCAAAAGGAGGAAGAGAGAACACGAACTGAGTGAAGAGAGAGAAAGCAAATGAGAGTTGACAGAATGTGGGGATGCAGAGGCGTAAAGTGTATGCAACATAAACAGAGGTAAAAGAGACGAGGAGAGGGGCATGGGACACGTAAACATCCTTTTATCTCTGATCCCGGGTTTACATTCCACACTCTAAGGAAAAACACCAAATACTCCAAATAACAAGAAGCATTTAGTGTAGAACAATCTAAACCAATCACTATTGGTTTTAATTAGTAAGTAATATTAGCTATTTAAGTAAGTAATAAGTCGCTATTTTCTTTGAAGTTGTTGATACACTGTGTGGACAAAAGTGAGACACCTACACAACACCTAAAGGAGCTTTAATGGACATCCTATAATGATATCACATTAAATCCCATACTTTGGGAAACGCATTTGTGAGGTCAGACCTTGATACGGTATGAAAGGGTCTCACTCACAATCAAAGTTGTAGTTCATTTCAAAGCTGTTTGATGGCCAGGGATCTGTGTGGACAAATCAAATGCTTCCACACCCAGTCATGCCATTATAGACCCAAGTACGACCTTCCCCAAACTGTTCCAACAATGTAGAAAGCAAACAACTGTCCAACATGCAAGTCTTAAGTGTTTCACTATTAAATTCTGTTAAATTATAAACAGGTGTGCCCCAATACCTTGTCCATAAAATGTCCCTATCTATTAAACAGGTGCCCAAAATATAAGGAGCGTCTGTCCAAATGTTCGGGTAAATGAACAAGAACGCACACACGATCCTGTAATCAGCAAATATGCAAAATAAGCTGTCAATTGTTTTCTGTTACAATAAACACTACGCATAATCAGCTGTAATCACAGCAACTTTATAATGACGAATCCATAAGCCGGCCTGCGATACAAGCACCAGACAGAGTTCTGAAGTGCCGAGCACAACGGCTTGGCTTCAAACTCTCTCTAAACTGCTCTCAGGTCAGATCTAGCAACATGTTCTCAAACGACACTGATTGCAACAAGGTCAAGTACTAATTCAGCCACCCCACTGTGTGTTTATGAATAAAGAACCTCTGGTTTTCAGGAAAACACTCGATAAGGCAAAGTGAGGCAAGCTGCTGCTCTCAAACTCGGTGACAACAAGTTCAAGGAGGTGTTGGGTCTGAGAAAAATGAGTTGTTATGCAATGGAACGGCTCATACCGCTATAATGGACTAGTGTAATGTACATAGATTATTAATATCACTCTAATATATGTGCTTGTCATACAGACATACATTTTGCTTATGCATTATACATAATGCCAATAAGAATTTAAGCCCAAACCATACTTAATACGTTTTTGTTACACTTTCAGTTTTATTATTAGAACTATTTAAAATCATGTTAATAATAATAATAATAACAACAACAACACACATAATTACTCACCATTTCACCCTGTCCTAAGTATCCTCCTCCATCACCCCAACCAGACATGTCCACCCTCATCACCTCCATAAACCCCCTTTGGCCTTCCTAACCTCCTCCTACATAATGGCTCCATCCTCAGCATCCTTTTGTCAATGTAAACCTCATCCCTCCTCTTTACACATTCAAACCACCTCAACCTCACCTCGATCTCCAAAGCTTCCTACCTGTGCTGTGCCCCTAATAAACTCATCTTGTCCATCCTCATCATTCCTAATAAGGAGCTTTACCTTCACCAATTCCCGCTACACCATCCAGAAACATCACAGGCCTTAGTATAGTCTTGTAAGCTTTTCCTTTCAACTTAAAATTATATGGTCTCTGTATCTGATTCTCAGATCAAGTCATTCATCTATAGAAACTGTATAGTAAATACGTTCTCTTTAAGTTCAGTTAAATTACTTCCATCCCAGATTTCGTTCTTTCTTTATTTCTTGCGGCTGTCGTAGACATTAGTAAAATTGAGATTTACAACTTTAATCTTAACGAGCTTATGTACATGGTACAGAAACAGTTATCACCAAAGACCCCAACATACACTGGTGGTAAATCAGTTCCACCGAATTTTATCGAACAGCAACATGTCCATAAATCCAAAATTTACAACACACAGCTAATCAATAGGAATCATCAGGAGAGCCAGTCCATTAGTTGTACTTTCCCATCTAACAAATACTTTCATATTGATTGTGGGCTGATGGCAAATGTGATCAAATTCAGATTTGGATCAGTGCAATCATACAGCTCAAATTTAAGCACACATGGGATCCACCCGTACATTTTATTTAAATGCGAATTTTTATGACTTTAATTTGCATATAAATTTAAATGATAAGCAACAGAACTCCATAGCCAAATTTTCTCAGTGCTTATGTAGAAAATATAAATAAAAGACTCTACTTGAGAGGCCTTTCTTTAAACCCATCCATTATTAATGAAGTCTTGTTCGTGCTATTGTCCCATCATGCAAATTACAGTACATATTACACCTGCAATCTAACATAACACTGCTACAAATAAGATACTGAACACATGTCCAGTTATAGCAGGTGCACGATAAAAAACTACAGAACTTTGGGGTGATGCAAGATTAAGAAAAGCTGCAGACTATGCATGTGGTTGCCCTAAAACATGCACTTCACCTCCAAATATCCCTTTTCTCTACCTTTGTAAGATAATAATGTTATCATGTGACATCCAGGGAGAATACTGTTAAATCATTAAGGGGGGAAATAATTGGAAGTTAAATGGGCTACGTGGCCTGGGGGTTCGGTTGAATCCTGCCTGGCCTATTTCAGCGTGCCTGATCAGATCCCAATGAGCCTCTTCCAGAATGTTCTGGTCTAAAAACTTCAACACTAAAAGCCGGGCTGTACAGGGAGGGTTCACTGTGACACAGAGAACATTTTTGGAATGTAAGTACAACAAGCATCATGAGCCAAACGCAAATAATATTCTTTACCTTGGCTGTACATGGACAAAAGTATTGGAACTTCTACACATTGCATGACATTCTTAATGGGTCCCCCTCTTTGCAGATATAAAAGCATCCATAATTTTAAGAATACTTTCTTCAGGATATTAATTACATGTAACTGTGAGGTCAGACACTGATGTTAGAGGAGGGCCGGCTCACAATCTACATTCTAGTTTATCACAAAGGTGTTGGATGGTTTGAGGTCAGAGCTCAATGTGTGCCAGGCAATTATTCCAACACCAAAATTAACCTGCATTGCGCACTGGTGCACGGTCCTGCTGGAGCGAAATAGTTTCGGAAGCATACAATACTCTAAAATATATGGCTATGTAATTGATATTATACAGCCTGAATGAAACACCTCAATTCCATAATTAATATGCATTTTCCAAATATTTTAAGCTTTCTTGATGTATTTTGTACATAACAAGTCTATTTTAAATTCTAATTTTTCTAACTGAATTGCAAGAGGAAATAAACAATGTTCTTCCTGAACCCACAAAGCAGCGGTGTAAAACACTACAGCTCATTCGAGGGCCTGCATTGATGCACATCTGGTTTCATTTAACTCAGTTACTTAAATTTTATCGGTACTACTTTATGAACTAGTAACATTTTCCATATGAAGTACAAAAGTGATAATTGCAGGTCCAACATTTCTCAGAACAGACGTGGAACACGTTGGACCCTGAGCAGCATTTGCAACCAATAACGTTGTGAGGCTACCTACGTGGCAGAGGCTACCTATGTGTTAAACCAGTGGAAGATTAAATCTGATGCATGAAAAACAACTTTACATATGAAGGCAACACACCGGATTACAAGTCCCAAATGTTACAAGAAGCCTCATCACACAGACTTTATTCAAGGAAGGCATTCTATAGAATTTTGAAGCATGTCTGGACTCATGATCTAATCCCAAATGTGTTCCAAGGTTCTTCCACACAACACAAGCCCACCTTGGGCCGAATGAGGCCTGTCCCAAAGGGTTTCCTGGTCTCACAAAATGCTTTATGTTATAGACATGTAACAGGACCTGAATGAAACCACTGGATTCGATGATGAAAAGGGGTGTCCCACTACTTTTGTCCATAAAGTGTATCATATTGGCAGTGGTTCATGTTGTACATATATAACAAATATGCCAAATACCAAGCAACCGAACCCTAAACCCATCAATCCTGTTACCTACATATGGAATGTCTGAGTCGTAGCCCCCCCTGACAGCTGGATGTGTAGTAGCGCCCCCTGACAATCGTTAGATCTTAAAATGCTGATAAAACGGTCGAAACAATCCCATTTTAAGCAGTTTCGGGTAAATAAACAGAATCTAACAACAACGTATTTTTATGATACAGCTACAGAAAAGCATCTTAAATATCCTTTTGTGAAAACCACTTCATCTAGATTAAGTTTTTAAACCAAATCTTGTCATTAAGGCCTTAATAAAACGCTTATTTCTTTACAGGATGTTGTACATTGAGGTGGAGTGTCAGTTTGATCGTTACAGCTAACCGTCAGAACGTGGGCCAGAAAGCCGTGGCTCTGTTATTCCCTGATCACGACACGGCAGGACACAGAGACGGCTTCGCGGCGTGGGAATGCCTTTATTTGGAAGGGGAAAAAATGAAAAGACGCTGCTATGTGCCGTAAAAGCAGCGAGGCGGCAGGCTGTTGGCGGCCGTGTAGCCTGCAGGCTAGCGTGAGACTCGGTTATGCTAGTTAAGCAACTACGGCTGCCTCCACCAAACACCTCCGACTCACCATCCTGTCAGGCGCGTTGTGGTC
>JAOUQT010309675.1:0-15137 GCA_025769995.1 Xyliphius kryptos | reverse complement strand
TTCCATTCGCACAACAGCAAGTGAAACTGATTCACAATCAGTGTTGCTTCCTAACTGGACAGGTTGATTTCACAGAATTGTGGCTTACTTGGAGTTACATTGTGTTATTTAAGTGTTCCCTTAATTTTTAGCAGCGTGTGTACACCTCTGACCGTTTCATGTAAATATATACCGTTTCTTAAAGTTTATGATGATCTGTATTCTGTAATTTGGCCACTAGATGGCAGTAATTGATTGTTAAAGAAACCGAAAATCTTTTACACGCGTCAGAGTTCATTTAAGAAACGGACTGCTTTATGTCGCGGAAGGTCAGTTTATTAGCGATTTTGCTTTGTCAACGCATTAATGAATCAAACTTAGGTTTTTATAGTTTGTTGTTCAACATTTTATAAAAACAATAAGTTACTCAGGTTGCACATTATTGTGAATAAACCACAGGAAAAGGTGTAATGGCCCACCGCTTGTGCCTAATAACATCTCTTTCCTGTGATTTATTCACATTTATACACGCCCTCTCCGGCCATATTGTTTTAATATTTACACCATTTGCAAAAATGATTTAAGGCACGTCAAAAGAATTCACTGTCAAATTACATTACTTTGTTCAGTGAGCATAAGTTACAAGTATCCTTAAACCATTGGCCACCTATAAAACAATAGTGAGGGTTAAGGACCTTACTCAAGGACCCACACCGATAATCTTTTTGGTGAAGTCTGGAGCTTTGAACGCTCAACCTTCAGACTGTTGGTCAACACAATAACTACTGAGCTACCACAACCATAGATACTACATGTAATTATGATTCTAAAATATAATACAAATGGTTATCGTGGGGCGACACGGTGGCTTAGTGGTTAACACATTCGCCTCTCGGTGCTGGGGATTCCCGGTTCGAATTCCAATCTGGGTGGAGTTTCCCTGTTCTTCCCGTGTCTGTGTGCGTTTCCTCCGGGTTCTCCGGTTTCCTCCCTTATTCCAAAAACATGAAGGTAAATCGAATGATCTAAATTGCCCTGTATAGTGTGTGTTTTTGTGTGTGACTGTGTGAGTGTGCCTATGGATTGGCATTCTATCCTGGGTGTATCTGCCCAGCACTCGAGACATTTCCCCCTGCGACCCATATAAAGGATAAGCGGAAGACAATGAATTAATGGGTGGATGAATATTCATTGTGCTGTCGGTTTTTTTTTTACTTACTATCAAGGGAGGGGGTACGGTGGTTTAGTGGTTAGGACACCCACCTCTCGGCGCTCGGGTTTCAGGATTGAATCCCAATCTGAGTGGAGGTTCCATGTTCTTCTGATTCTTCGGTTTCCATCAAAGACTCAATTATAAGGGTCCAAAAACTGCAGCCTCGTGTTCTGCTGCCAGACCTTTATTTTTGCTTTGCATTAATAGTTTTCTTTTACTGCACAGACATTTAATTTTGGATAAAAAAATTAAGCATAAGTCTCAGGCAACCAAATTTACACTGAATGGTCAAAAGGTGGTGCTATAGTGACACAAAAAAGCGTACTACTCAACTTCTAAACCATTTTTTCCTGATCCCCTGGCTCTTTACAAACAACTTTAACTGCAATTTAACTTTAGCCGATTTTTGTTAATTTTGTTAGCTTTCTGTACTAACCAAATGAGCAGGATCGGTTTATGCATAATTGAACTGAAAATTTCTCATACTTGATGAACAATCTATGGTGTATTGTGAACAGGATGACACAAAACGCCAGACCCTACAATTAAGAAGAGCTAAAGGCCACTATCAGAGCAATTCGGGGCTCTTGTAACCCCTCAGCAGTGCCACAGCTCAATCAACTTCCTCCCACACCAATTGCTGCAGTAATCCAGGCCAAAGGAGCCCCTAGTAAATATGACAATTCTTATATGGTTGTTTTATATTTTGATTTCATCTCTTTATTTAAATATAATTCAAACAAAATGTACTCTTACAAAGCCAAAAATTATTAAGATAGCTGTATTTAAATTACATTAGGTCATTTTTTAGTTTTTTTTTTTTTTTTCAATTTTTACTTGGATGTACATGACTTGATCGGGGCTTGAAAACTCAGCTATGGGTCCCTTGAAACGGGGGTTAAGAACATGGCTCCTGGGCCCACATAGGTAACTTTACTTAAGATTTAAAAACATAACCTTCTAATTACTGAGCCCTCATACCTTCCAAAGAACTGCATACATTAACTGAAGGACACCATAAATTCCCCAGATTCCTTGCAAGTTATTTTTAATGTGCTGGATTTATACCCAACAGTGATGTGTACACTTATGTAATTGTTGTAGACTTGTAAGGTTGCTCATAAACAAGGCACAATTCATTTTGTTATTTCTCCTGTTTATTGTTTTCAAAGACTAAATACATTATTTACAAATATACATGTTTTAAAGTTGGGATGCTCACAAAGGTTTAGTCAGCACTGACATTCAGTTGTTTAGAGCTTGAGCTGTAGGAGAGGTGAGCAGCTGTAATGGGGATACTTACTGCTGAGACAGAGCACAAAAATTATTATCACACACAGACAAGGAGAGAGGGGAGACGGGTCATAATAGGGCTTAACAAAAAGAATGGAAGACAGAAAAATGTGAGAAAAATTAACACAGATCAATATGAAGATTAAGAATGGCAGATTGAAAGCAAGCAATCCAGTGAACAAAGTCACAGACAAACTAATTCACAAGGCAGAAAATTTTGTATGGACAAACTAATTATAATGGGCAGGGTAAGATGCAGTCTAAAGAAGGTAAACTATTATCTACATTAAGGCTCAAGAAAGGAATGAAGAGGGGGAAATGATTCAGTTTAAACACCAAAATATACACAACGGAACTGGTTAATGTAATTAAGAAAAACAAGAGTTGTTTGGAATTTGAGCTTCTGTTACACAGTAAATACATTCTAAGTAAAAAAGGACCTGAAAATGCTTTTTCTTTTAAGACATACAGTTTTATGCAAAGGTTTGAGCACCCTGATCAAAATACAAGCATGGTTTAAAAAGTTACTCAACCAAAAAAAAAAAAAAAAACCCCACAGTATGTAACAATTTATTTTACTGATATTTAGAAATCTACTTGAACTAATCGTCTTAAAGCTTGGACAGGTCACCGGTCCATCACCGAACAGACACACAAACATCTAGGGTCAACTTACGATCAATTTACCTTATGGCAGAAAAACACTGACTGCATGCAGACTTAGGGGAACACACACACACACACACAAACAAATAATAATTTCCTCCTCGCTGGCTAGGAACTAAAGCCAGAAAATTCTTGCTGTGAGGAAAGTGTGTTGGAAACAGGTCATTAACTGCAGTGAAATAAATAATAATAGAAAATAACCATTGAAATAAGCTAATTTAATCATATCAATTCATCAAGCATGTTAATTGATCATCAACAAAATGTGACATTAAAACAGGGAAGTCCAAACGTTTGTATAAGACTGTATGTTCAGACTGTATGTCCCCTCATCTCACACCAATTGAATATCTGAGCATGTGTAAAACAAGGGAACAAAAAAAACACATCTGAACAGTTTAATTCCACACAAACAATGTATTAAAAAGCCTATGTTCAGCAGATTGCTCTCCTTCGGCCTTACTCAGAAAACACAGGGATAAAACATTTCCACATTAGCTGGTGTCAGGTGTGAAAGCGGAAACGTTTCAGCATCTAGTTCAACTCTGGGGTGCCCGTTTCTCTCCCTCATCCTTTTTCCACCTTCTCATTACACGTGACTGCAAGATAAAAAAAAATATCTGATAACATAACATGTGAGACAAGTCAGATCATGAGAGAGGTGGAGATGAAGAATTGGTCAGTGCTGCAGTCACCTATGAGCATAGGTGTTTAACTATAGATGAGAATAAACTAAGTGAAGCAGAATCACAACTAAAAAGTAAATGGGACACAAAAGCCATTGAAAAAGAAAAGAAAAAAAAAAGAAATATTTAAGTGTCAAATGTGATGTTCCATTTGCTTTTTACAAAAAGAAAATATGACATAAGAAAACTTAGAGTACAAATAGTGTGGGGGAAAAATGCTTTCTTCACTAAAGTAGCACCTAGATCTAATTTGTGGCATTTTAGTGAAGGGGGAGGGGTTTTAAACTTTAACAATCTTTAATTAAACAATAAAGTAAAAGTGTAAAAAGAAAAAAAAACCTTGTTGAAAATTCCTTAACAATTGCAGAATGTTTATGGGTGTAAAAATTTTCCCCACCAAGACAATAACTATACAATTCTTTTTACAGCCATCAAACGAATGCACGTGATGACTTCCTTGACGAATTTAACATTCTAGTTCATAAAAAAAGGCTTTAAGTTACTACTGACTCAACTTCACTTACCACAGTAAACATTTCTTACTAAGACAGGATCTACAATGAGTCACCTGAACCCATGTTAAAGAAAAAATATTTTCTTAGCCTTACTTCTGTTTACACCTCAAACCAATACTGAAACAGAATACTAAAGTAAAAAAGGAGGTTGACCATAATGCCTCAAGCTCATATCGGGCCATTAAATTATTAAAAACAATCCTCTGATGTCAGTCAATAGGAAAACTACAGAATTGTTCTTTAAACTATACTTATTTCATGTGGTGAAATCCTTTTTACATTACAAGAAAACGACAGAAGGCCTGTTCTCACTAAATGAGCCAATCAGATGGATCAGATCATACTCACATTAGACCACAATGGCTTTGACGCAGCACAGCAGCTGCTGTACCATTCAGCTGACTTCAGCTCCTTCCTGTATCAGACGAGTCTTGTTTTTCTTACCACCCGTGCTCTGGCGTGAAGGAATACAAACCCATACGTGTTCAGCTCTGGACTGTAGGGCGAAACCACATGGAACGGCATGACGTGTGGATCACCGCCTAGGTTGAACTTCTAGGTTGATATCGCTGGCGTTAAAGGCTCATTACACATAAAGTGTAAACCAACATGGAAGGAGCAGCCATGATTATTTTGCAAAGTCTCAGGTGGAATCGAAGAACTTGAGCACTGGGAAAAGGAGCACTTGAGGTGTTTCGGAACAGGCTTAGGCAGGAATTCATCTATAAAGTCAATGTGTGGGGAAAACTGGATTGATTAAGGATCCATGGCTTTGAAGCAGCTGGACAGGGGAAAGGTAGCACAAAGAGATGAACAGGCTTCACAACCTACAGCTTTATCTTGGCTGTAAGATCATAGCAAAGAGTCAGTGAAAACAGACATCAGGATCCAGATAAGAAGGTGCATCTTTTTTGGCTCCGGAAATAGAAACTTGTTAGCCATCTTAATCTTGCAGGATGGGAATCTTTTTCTTGACGCCTTGTCTTCTTTTGAGCTATGAGGCTTAAGGAAGGAAAACATGAGAACACAGAACTGTTAGCTTCAGAATGCTTTTTGAGCGCTAGAACCTGGGAGACTCATAAAAGCCTTATTCTGTTCATCTGTCTGAACCCATGGGGTTGCCTATATGTGCCTTGTGTCTGACTGGATTATGTTATGTTGGTATAATTGGTTTTGTGCATCCATCTCAGCTTCATGTAGGTGTATGTTTTATTTAACTCTATAAGAGCAATAAAATGTGTCTGGCGGCTCATCATCTCCTAGTTAACCCTGACCCCATCCCATCTATGAGGTGCTAAGACAAGTCGAGCTGACTTTGCAATCTATCTTGCTTGGATCTGAAGGGGTGAATGTAACCCCGAGCCCTGTCAGAAAAGCTATACATGTATCTAAACATGGGAAGCTCAGACTTGATTGCACATACTCCACCGGCACAAAGGGCCTGAACCTAGAAAAAAGGAGGAGACAAAAACAGGTTTAAATAAAACCTAATCATCTTTTTGTTAACATTTTTTGTGGTTTATAAAACTTACGATTTGAAAATAGCCCTTAAAGCCAGCTTTCTCTCACGTTCCACAAATTTGTCAATAAGGTAGGCGGCCATACGAGGTGCTCGTTTGTACAGCTGAAAGAAGCGATGAAAGTTTCCAAGGGCCCAGGCGGTGCGAAGAGCCAGAGCATGTTTCACACATTCATCCTGACGCAGCTCAGGTGTGAGATACACCAACTCCGTTGTCAAGTCTAATAATGAAAAGCAAACAAGACAGATAATGTGTTTAGCATCACGTAAAGCTCAGCCTTTCATATACATCCTGGCCTTACAGGATGTACTTAAACGTGTGAGTTAGTTGATCATGAAAGGTCACGAGTACAAGAAAACAGTGGTGCCTGTTTTATTGCATAAGTGCTGAAGTTGGCATGCAGAATTTCACTGAGGTCATCAAGCATACACATTTCCCCAACATAATGACCTGAGTGAGTCTAAACTTAAAAAAATAAATAAATAAAATGACAAATGGGAAATTCTGAAGTCAAGAATCACTCGCCAACAAGAATTCATATGGGTTAAACAAATGTTCTATGAAACTCAGTCTTGTCAAAATATATTTTTTTTAAATGTTCTTGTCTTCAGTTGGATATTTATTAAAATGTTTCTAAAGGGGTGAACTCAATGCTGAGCACTGTAGTAAAAAAGGCAGCAACAATGTTAATGTCTAAAGATAACATGATCATTCAGGTAATGAAAATACCTCCAGAGTTTTTAGTGAATATGTAGTAAAGAATCCTGTAGGCTGTGAATTCTCCAATGTTGCTGGATGGACAGTCTTTATAAAGAGCCTTCAACTGTGTTTGACACTGATTAAACTCCTCGTGGTCGCCCTAAAAAAAATTAAAGTCATTACAATATAAAACCAATAATATTAAAACTAACAATATCCATAACAATAATTTAATGAGAAAAAAAATCTGTTAACACAAATAGTACTCTTCTAACCTATGAATCCTGAGCAAAAAGTAAGGAAAATAAATAAATAAAGTACCTTTTCCAGGGCGATACGGGCATGAGTCTCATACACCTGCACTGTAAAATCAGTTCTTACTCCTTGAACCTAAATACAATAACATCAGAATAAGCCAACAGAAGCCATATTTTGCCATAAGTTTGTCAAAATGTCCCTATACGTCATTTACAGTAAGGTCCTGTCGTATTGACTTCATCTGTTCACAGGCATAGAGGTAGTCCTGATTGGCCTTCCAGTGAGCCTTAACTGAAGTCAGAGACTTTTGTAACACCTGTGAAATTGGAGAAGAACCAAAATATTAGACATAAAAGTTGTCAGTCACCCTGTTAACACAATAAAGCTCAGGTAAAACCAATTTTGACTCAAATGTAAATGTAATAGGATTTTTTTTTTCTAAGTTTACTTTTCTAATACTGAGTTAAAGAGACATTAAAAAGACATTAAAAAGACATGCACCAAATATTTGATAACCATCAATACTTTTCATTTTAAAGTTCGATTGTTAATTCCCAGCCGGCAAAATGTCCAAGAAGCTCTATACATGAACTCCTAATTGTGTACTATGCAGCCGTTATGAATTATTATAGATTTATAATCTTATGTCTGCCAGCAAAATTATAAACATATCTACATTAAGGATTTTGCCAAGATTTTACCAAGGTTTTAAGAAATACATGATCAAATCAGGTGTAAAAGCATACAGTGGTCAGTTCTAAAAGCTGCGATGACTTACAGAGACAGGTCTCACTGTGGACGGGTCGGGTGCACAAGTAAGGCGAAGGTAGTTTTTAGTGATGTCTTGAGAAGTTCCAACAATGGGGCAATCATCCCAACTAAGGCCTTCCTGGGAACCATTTGGAAGCTCGAAAGAGTTAATGTTTAGAACAAGAGGTTCTGTGCGCTTGGTGAGAAACCGAGCTGCTCGACTCTGCTTTTTTGCCTCACGGTTCGGGTCAGAAAAATCCATACCCGCATTTCCTCCTTTCCGCTTTTTATTGACGACACCAACTAATTCGTCTAGATTTCTGAGAAACAAAATTATCTGGCATTAATTAAGGTAACAGGGTTTACCCGTCTTAATTCGAGCTTAAAACAGTGTAAATAATTCAACTTTTCTTGTTACTGTATTTTAATATGAAGTTAAAGCACACCAGTTAACTCAAGTCCGGAGGAGATAGAATGCCTCACCTCCGACCCCGGTTTGCTTTTCCTCCCCTCCCTCTTCCTCCAGCTGCACCTTTCCCTTTCTCTCTGTCCTCTCCGCGGCCTCTGCCGAGCCGCTGCTGTCGTCTGGACAGGGGTCTGAAATCACTCGACATGCTGCTGTCTGACTGTGAGCCTGAGTCACTGTGTGTAAAGCACATCATTGCATCACTTACCACTTTAAGTTCTAAAGAGAATTTCTTTAGACTACCACCTCCTGAATGATACCTGCAGTGGTGTCGACTCCTGCTTCTGTGACGGTTATGAGGGGAAGGAGAGCGGGAGGAGGAGTGTGATGAACTGGAAGAGGGGCTTTGACGTTGAGAAAACACATTACGGTAGTTTCCAAGTCGGGCTCCACCCCTGCCCCGAGTTGTCCCTCCTCGACCCGAAGTTTCCTGTGTGCGCTGAGGTACCATCTCCCAACGAGATGGCCGAGATTTTACCCTGTACGGACAAGTTTGGTTTATCTTAGTGGTAATTACTATTATCATATTTAATGTAGTATCTTCTTTTGTGCTAAAGGAACGAATATTTTTTCCTGTAATAGCCTTTACTAACTTAACCATGTGGTTCTACCCTAAGGAGCAATAAAAACTATTCACTCAATTTAAACCTCATAACATGTAATCACGCAGTATATCTCACCTTTGTGTGATCCAGACTGTTGCATCAAGTTAAGGTACTAGCAAAAAATCAGTAAAAATTTAACTGCAACTTAAGATCGGTCTTCGGATTGTACTCACTCTGGCAGTGGTTCCCTGTTCCAATCAATAGTAAATGCAGAGCCATCTTGAAGTCTGCTCTGCAGGATATCCTTCAGCACCTTCTCTGTGCTATCCTTGTCCTCCTCAGACTCACAAGCTGTGAAGCAGCGCTGCACATATTCCTTCATGGCCTGGGGCCAGTCTTGAGGGCTGCAAAACCAGAGATGCAACTTACACATTTAATTCATTGAACTAATACTATGCAGCCAATTGATAAACATAGCAGTTCTGCATGCACATGCTTCAGTTGCATGTAAATGAAATCCTGCACGGTACCATTTTTTTTTTTAAACAGTTTTCTTTGAGACATTTATTTTTGTTCCTATTTACAAGTAGTCTGATTACTAATAAACAAGAGGGCTATGGAACCACTCTCATTTAATAGAGCCATACCTGTGCTGCCTGACAGATCCACAAGCTACAGCCATTTTGATTTTTATTTTACAAATCAACACACTCTGCTTGGTAAACTTGAGCATTATCTGAAAAGATCTGACATTTTAAAATGACATTACTTTAGTTTTATCACTATGGCGACCACCAATCTAAAGGTCACAAAATTATTGGGAATATTCCAAATATCTGATATTTAGAGGGCTTTGAAAAAGCCCTCTATTGTTATTCTTAAATGATGTTCCTTTAGTTTTATCACTACGACAACCACCACTCAAATGTCACAAGGTTGTGAGGTATGTTCCACTGAAAAACCTAGGACTAGTTCGCAAGGCTTTTCAAACTTGGCTAATTGACTATAAACAAAGTGGCCATTTCAATTTGGACTCATAGCTAAGTTGTTTGTTTAGGGCAGGTGTGCCCAATACGTCGACACAGTGTACATTCGTAAATTACAGTGGAACTCTCCACATCATGTTCCGTAGAGATTTCCACCTGTTTATAACTATTGTCCCTCTGTCAGTTAATTTTATTTATTCACAATTCTTGCAATGAAACTGGCAGTAAATTTATGAGTTAATTTGGTCACATGATTTAACCATGTCAGAGTTCACAGTATCTTAAGAATATGTATTACATGGCTTATTCCAGCTTGTTATTCTCTGCTGTTACTTCTTTAAAGGTATAATTTTTAAGTTATTATTTAATGTAAACATAAATATAACATTATATGTCTAAGAATAAAATCGTTTGCATATAAATATTTGTCAAACAGCAATTCATGTACATACAGTACTTGTACATTAAAAGTGTATTTGGCACATTCTCTTAAATACTTAAGGAAATGTTCCACACATTTGAAAGCATTTTTTGGATCAACCTACTGATGTGAATTAGCCATTCCCCCCATATTAAAATACTCAAGCCCAGCTATCGGCCCACCCTCACCATTTGGAAGCCTGCTTATGAACTGGCATTGGAAGCTGTAGATCTTTACAGACTTGGCTACCCAATGCATTTCACCCAAGAGGGAGAAAAAAAAAACCCCAACAAATAAATAATAATTAATGATAAAACCTGCGCAAAATCAACATCTACCCTTAATATACACATAACCACACAGTAACACTAACATTGAACAATTTAAAAACAAATCCTGTGTTTTAATGGAAATAAATTATGTAAAGAAACTTGCCCAGCATTTCCAGCAGACGTAGCTGTTGTAATTGAGGACACCGGTGTCCCTGTTATGGATGTGGTGGAAGTAACACCAGGACTTTGCTCACCCGCTGTAAAGTTTTGGTTGGTTACCACGTATGGCCGTTTGGAGATGTTGAATTTTACCCCAACGGCCCCAGGAGCCTCTGTGAATTTAAACAGATGTTTAGTAAGTACTCTAGTTTCAAAACCAACCATGTTAAGGAACATTTTTTTTTTAAATGTACTGATCCAGTTCAGGATGTAATAATGTTTTTAAAATATACCAGCTAGAATCTATCCTAAGAAATTCTAGTACATTTAATGTTTATCTATAATGTTCTATTATACAAATGTTACCATTTACCAATTACCCAAAAATAATTATATAACAGCCAAATCCACACATACGTTTCATGCGATTCCACAGTTGTTGCCCTCCTTTGTTCATATTTGCATTGTTAGCTTTCTTGTTGACATCAACTCTGGCTACTCCTCCATACATACTCTGCATTGCCCCCTGCTGATGCTGGGCAGACTGGTAACTTGATGCCTGGTAGACATGGTAATTGGGTTTGTTCTGTCCATGACTGTAGCTTCTTACAGGGCTGGAGTCAGTGGGGCTGTAGGAAAGGGTTCCATTAGGATTGTAAGGGGTTTGGGAAGTGGCTGGTATGGCAGAGGAAGGGGGAAGTGGGGGTTGTTCTGAGCCTGTGGGACTCTGGGGGGGAGGCTGGGGGACAGCAGGGGGTGGAGGCTGAGCTTCACATGGGTAACTGCAGGATTGATCCTTTACTGCAGGCATAACCGGGTGCTGTAATAAAAATAACTTTGTGAATATCTAAAATACTTCATGACTGGAAAATGTTTAGTAACAACATGAGTGCACAACTACTTTGCAGTGTTGATCTGGAATATAAGCTTTTACACATTGCAACCACTTCCCTTACACAAGTGACAGATCAGTCTTCACTGAATGATTTATTCATTATCTTCACCTTAAACTATGATAAACAAATGTATACAAAAAGGTAAGATTACATAGCCGGAGTGTAAACCAAATATTGCCACATATGGATTTTTCTCTCTCTCAGGGAATTTAAAGGCAGATTGTTTTTGAACATAAGCCTAGAAAATTCAAAAGGCTGAAATGACCACAGGAAACGACAAAGCTAGATGTAGATGATCGTTGGGGTTTATTGCAACGTCAGCACAATTATGGCATGTCACGTTTCAAGTTCATTTTATGGTGGGATGCGATTTGGTATTTCTTTTACTACATAAATTGTACAAGCAGAGTAGAAAGGGCAAAGCTAAAAACTTGTAAAAAAAATAAATGGTAAGGGTCATGGTAACTTGTCTTTAAAATTATCAAATTATTTTTAAAATTGCTAACATTATATTTTGATATTGTAACTTATTTATTGTTTATTTACTTCATTGTGTAAAACTACCCTGTGGATTACACAACTGCTTTGAATCCAAAAACTACACTGGAACATTGTGTAAAACAACTTTGGACCAGTCATACATACCTGTGCTGTGGGGGTTGTGGGTTGTTGATATGCTCCTGGAACACCATACTGACCTGGAGGATATCCTCCTCCATACTAACAAAAAGGTTGTAAAAATCAGATGGCAGTATAATGAGAAGAAATTAAATAAACAAACCATATAACTAATAGTCTGTGGTAAAAGCCTGGTAGAGCAGAGCAGCAGAAGACACTTACCGGAGGCACTGGGTAGTAGTAGTTGTACGGGTATGTGTATCCTGCATACTGTTGCTGGTTTTGCTGGTACCACTGATAGTACTGTTGGTGCTGCATAGCAGAAGAGTCACTTGTTGCTGTCTGATACTGCCCAGTCTAAATCACGAATGAAAGCAATATGTATTAATATTTAAATAGTCTTCAGTATAGGTATTCAAATTTGAGTTGTGACCAAGTTTGCATTTTTTTTTTTTACCTGAGATCACAGGGTTTTTTTTGCATGCTTGTAGTCATTTGGTCTTGAATTTTTTTTTTTTAAGTCAAACGGAACACTACTGTAAACTGATTGCATCTTATATTTTTATTATATTATTATTTTGAGTGGAAAATCATCTAGTGTCTGACTATTTGTCACCCCTAAACACGAGTAAGACGTCTGACCTACATGTGTAACACTTATTACCATAAGCAATTTACAGTCTTATTGGTGTGAAATCATTTTAAACATAATGCCAAAATGTTAAGACCCTTTAATATTAATATCTCAAACTTGTTCAACAAGACATTTCACAAACTTAAAAAAAAATATATATATATTGTACAAGTGGATCAAGTAATTAACAAGACCCCAGAAAACAATCTTATTTCTTGTCAGGTAGATTAACCCTGGTAAGTGAGTTACAGTGTGTGTGTGTGTGTGTGTGTGTGTGTGTAAGACACCTGTGTGCTGGTGAGGCCGCTTGCTGAAGTCTTAGTTGCTGTTTGGCTCTTGCTGATGGAGGCCAGGGCCTGGCGAGCCTTTTCCCACTCAGGATTTTCATGCACTGGAGCTTCTGAGGCAGAACTTCCTCCATACGGCCTGCAAATCACAAACAGTAACAATCCCATGTCCAATGACATCCAAATCATCCAAGTATTTCACTTCAGAAGGTTTCTTACAGCTCCAATAACAAACATAAACCTAAAACTCTGATAAGTTATTACTAAAAAAGACTGATAGTCTAAATGAATGTGCCTCAGGGTCTAGGTTGGCAAAACAATGTTAGTAGTTAATGACACTGCATTTTACAGTTTATTGTGTCCCAACTTTTGTTCATTTAAAAGTCTACATGGACAAGGGAATCTGTGAAATATAAAATGCTTACTATAAGATGACTTTAGAAATAAACATGACCTAAATGGAGAACTTAAATTATACATACAACATTTTTTTTTAATGTGCTACCAAGAACGCAAAAAGCATTTCCTCTTGTAGCAGTTTCTGTCACAAATGCTGTTTCTGATGCCCCACCGCTCCAAATTTACATCAATAGAGCAAATTAAAAACTATACTGGGGTGGTAAATCCTTTCACCATTATAGATATTATAAACAAATCAAAAGGTAAAATGCGCGCCTGTAAAAGTACAAATTATTATTTCGATACTGAAACTGACATAACGCATTGGATATCCCCCCATGACTTATTAACTATTACAGGACCTAAGATAAAAAAACACGTACAACAAATTATAAATCGTAAGCTATATAGCAATATGGTTTAGCATGAAATGTCCCATATCTACTGTACATAACAAGACTCTGCGAACCTAGCATATAAATCATTGCAACAAATTAAAGCAAATTATATGACACTTTTGTAAAATTGAAACCACAATATTGACTACAGAACCACGTTTAAAAGAGTCAAAAGCAGGACTTCAATTAGAGCGACAAGACATAACACCGGGAAATTCTTCGGGCGCAAATCAATGTGATGTAATTGTATAATTGTGTGGCTGATAAATAAACACCTATAAAGCGCCTTTGTATTATAGTTATAAACACTTACCACGAAGAATTCGAGCTCTGCTGGCTCGAGCTTGTCGCCATGTCGCTACGAGAAAACAACGCCGCAGTCCACTGCTCGCTAACAAGCGATGTATTTCGGTTTCTGCACTAAAATATCTAAATTCACTAACTTGAAAACAATCCAAAATCAAAGTATTACCGAGCTATGTATTTTTACGCGAAGTCATGACAGTTTGTGAAGTCAATGAAGCAAAAAAAGAAAGAGCCACCACCTCATACAAAATGGCGCCTACTTCGACACAAATGACGTTCCAAATACTGTTGCCAACTCCCCAGTAAGGAAAGTAGATATTGGTTGTCCTTAAAGTCGCTAGAACTCGCTAATGACGTCATTGCATAATTTGCATAACATATTTGTCGAATAACGTTGCGATAGAGCACAAAGGTGATGAATATGGTAGAGCTACAAATACACTCTGGATAAAAAAATATATTTTGGTGATTATTTTTTGCCTTTGAAATAGTCTGTCGCTTTCCTATGTCTTATTCCACATTGCGTAAATCTTTTTTTCCCCGTAAATTATATATTTTTGTCCTGTTTTCTTAAATGTTTAATCAAAATACTTGTGTGGGGTGGAACTGCTACTCTGTGTTCAACCCTCCTATTTTATTCAGGCTGGGAGAGACATGGCATTATTACAACCCATGAAATGAATATATGTCCACTGCTGAAAAAATTAAAGGAAAACTGAAATAACACATCCTAGATCTCAATGAATAAAATATTTGAGTTGAAAAGCTTTATTTAGTAGATAGTAGAATGCATTGAGAACAAAACAACATAAAAATGATCAAAATGTAGATCAAAATTATTAGCTCAAGGAGGACTGGATTTGGAATCATACTCAAAGTCAAAGTGGAACATCAGACAGTTAAAATGCTGTCTGTTCCATTTGCACAACAGCAAGTGAAATTGATTCACAATTAGCGTAGCTTCCTAACTGGACGGGTTGATTTACCAGGAGTGTGGTTGACATGGAGTTACATTGTGTTGTTTATATATATATATATATATATATATATATAGAGAGAGAGAGAGAGAGAGAGAGAGAGAAATTTTTTTTTTTACTTTTGAAGCCGCTTTATTTCAATTAAGGCAAAGATTCAAAGGGTATCAAAGAAGAGACTTTCTAATAAATATTAA
>JAOUQT010309667.1:0-15138 GCA_025769995.1 Xyliphius kryptos | reverse complement strand
CTTCAGTGGACCTGGGATTTGAACCCCCAACCTTCTGATTGATAGTCCAACACCCTAACCACTGAGCTACCAGTCCCAACTCCACACAGATTGGGATTCGAACCGGGAATCCCCAGTGCTGAGAGGCGAAGGTGCTAAACACTAAGCCGCCCACTTGAGTTCTTATTTATGTAAATAGATCATTTCTGTAAAAAAAGATGAAATTAAGTTTTAAGTTCATTTACATATCTACTTTTCATTATAGATCATTGTCTTAAAGCAGTTTTGGACAAATTCAAAATGCCAAAGTGCAGGCCAATGTTAACAAGGGTGGGGGGGGGCATGGTCTAGACTGCAGGCAGGTACGCTGTGTATTCAAAGTCACTGTATTGTAGCAAATACAGAATAACACCTGGATTATAAGGCGTTTATCACTGACTTAATCACAGTATGTATCTTTCTAAAATGCCAGTCTTTGACTTTGTGCCAACAGCAGTATATATAATCGCATATAACAACATGTAGGTCCCCCATACAGTACTCGCGCATAACCTCACCATGATAGATGTTGGCTGTTGCACATTTATTAATAATAGCTTTGGTGGTCAGGGCTTTCAAAACCTTGTTCTTACACCTAAGAATTTCTGAATCACAGACTGGTGGTAATTATATTTTGTCGGTTAATTCCAAAGGGTTGGTCCACTTCCTTTCATAGCTTTATCTTGGTTACGTTGTACGTTTATTGGATAAGCATTTAACCCATGACTTTTTTTGCAACATTTTTCCATCAGAGGTGCCCTAGGTCTCCAGAAGCCGTTTTGCGGGATTGGTAGCATTAAAGTGTTAATCAACCTGTCGCTTCAACTAATCAGATTTTGAGTTGGTGACACCAAGGCCCTCTAACAGGCGTACGTCTTCAGTGATTGCCCTTTGATTAGATAGTCAAGAGAGTTTACCACCTTGACAGACATTTTCAACCACATTCAGCTTTAGCTTCAATGGCAATACAAAGGGACTTCTTGATG
Organism: Xyliphius kryptos; assembly: GCA_025769995.1. Taxonomy (NCBI): domain Eukaryota; kingdom Metazoa; phylum Chordata; class Actinopteri; order Siluriformes; family Aspredinidae; genus Xyliphius; species Xyliphius kryptos. The sequence continues at coordinate 14,134 of JAOUQT010309667.1, read as the reverse complement.
GAACTAATTGAATGATATTTGAGAAATAAAGGAGGCTTCATTTTGTGTATAAATAAGGATAAGATTACAATTTTATGAGGTTACTGTTGGTGATTTTTTTTTATGTGTGGCTTTAAATGGATCTACAGGACCATCCATAATTATTGGCACCCCAGTTAAAAAGCCTTCAAAATAAATAAATAATTTCAGAATTATAATCGCACTCTGAAATTTTCTTTTTTTTTAAAAAAGCAAAAAAAAAAAAAAAAAATCCTAACTAAGAAATCATTATTACCTATAAAATGACCGGTTCCACAATTATTGGCACCCTTAACGGGACATTTGAAATCAGAATCTGGTGGCCTTTACCCAAAAGCTAAAGATGGGTTGTCACTGGGTCTTTCAGCAAGATGATGACCCTAAACATGTGGCCAAATCTACCAAAAATGGTTTAAAAGGCACTGAATCAAGCTTCTCTCATGGCCATCTCAGTCCCCAGACTTCAACCCAATAGAAAATTTGTGGGGGGGGGGGCGTGCATAGAAGAAGGACTCTGGACAATTCAGAGAGGTTGTGCAAAGAGGAATGATCTTTAAGTATTGTCCCATCTTGTGAAGAGTTATAGGAGAGGATTAGATTTTCTCTTTTTATACATGGTTGTCCTATATATTGAATAAAAATATAAAAATTTATTGGAAGCCAACAAACACTTCTTAACTGGGCTGCCAATAATTATGGAGGGCGCTGTATCTGCAATGCAATGGCTTTTTATACTGCATTTCTACATAAGATGTTTTTATAGCCATAAAATAGTTGTTGACAAGTGGGCTACTGAGGTCTAGGTGTGAAATACACGGCTGACCACTGAATAGTCTATATTCTGTGTCTATATAGTTATAACCACAGATTAAACAAACTGAAAATAACAAATGGACGGACATCTATTTTAATATTTACTTTTATTAATCCTATTTTTCATAAAGATCATGGTTTTTAGTTTAACGTCAGCTTCTTTTTTAACAACACAGTATATCGGTAGCAGTAGCAGCAACAGGAAAAATAAAAAAGGCATTTTCAAGACTTTGATTAATATTGACATTTTATGGGGGATTACCGCAGCTAGTCTTCTAAACTTGGTGGTAGACAATGGAAAATCCACTGCCACGTAAACAGTTGTGACCACACAAAAAGAGAAATACTTTCAGAGTTGTTGCATCAAGAAATGCAAGAAGAGATCAGAGGGTTCTTTTTTTTTTGTTCTTCCAAACCCCTTCATCAGTCTGTAAGGTGTTGACATGTTTTGCAGTTTCCTTAAGAAGTTCGATCACATTACTGATTTGAAAACTTAAATGTAATATGTTTAAGTTTTATTTAAAGCTGTAACATTCACAGATAACGCAGATTTCTGTATGCTGTCATGTTTGTTTCTATTGGAATCCCCAGCATGTCTGTGTAAAAAAAGTACGAGGGAAAGTAGTGCCTTTTATAGAGCTCTGCATTCACATATTTACATTTAAGTCAATTTCCTTTCGCAAGTTTAATTGATTTTTTAAAATTGTATTCAGTGTAGTATTTAGTTGGATACATTAAAGATAAAATTGATATTTTAAGTTGTATGTATGTGTATATAAAAAAATAGTCTATATTTATTATCTTACTCAGTATATATATACATATAATATAATGTAGATATTGTTTTTTTTTTATATAGGTTAAAAAAGTTCATGGGGTTAATCTGGGTCCGTGGGCCATAATTTCGTTTCTGTGACATGCTTTTGTGATGGAAATGACAATAAAGCCTCCTTGAATCCTTGAATCAAGTTATGTACTAGTTCTCTTAATTATTCATGGTTGTGTTTTGGGTGTGACATGCATTAAATTAATCAATGGATCACTTGCCTATTCCTTTAAAAGCCAAGTGGCGCTCTGACTTTGGTGGATTGCTATTTTAGCGGTGCAGCTACCTGGACTCAACGTGCTCGTCCGTGAGGTTCTCCATGTGAATGTATAGTATAGTTCATTATAGTGTAGAATATGTATCTTCATTCTCTGTACAAATGCAGTGATATTTTTTAGCGTTGTATTTGGCGTTCAGTGGCGTTGAACAAGCGTCCGTATTGATGTACCACTGGCAAGATAGCAACTAACGTCTGACTGTTGACATCTATATAGGTTGTTTACAGTCAACAGTGTACCTTGGTTTTTCTAATACCAAGCAACAATACACAAAAAATGTGCCCGAATGCATTTTATTTTGAGATGGCCACACCCAATGGAGTAGATACATTAAGAATACTGTTGTTATTTTAATCACGCAGGCAGAAGGCGGGAAAACAGACTGTTGGTGCGATGTAAGATAGCTATAAACGTCTGAATTTTGACGTCTGTCTAGGTTGTTTTCAGTAAGCGGTGCACCTTCCGTTGTCGAGATAGCAATACACCAAAAATTTACCTGAACACACCTAATTTTGAGACGACCACGCCCATCGGTGTAGGTATATTTACAAACACTGTTGCTATTGAAACCACGCAGGTGGAAGAATAGACTGTTGACGGGGTGTTAGAAAGTAATAAGCATCGCGACATACGCAGGGTGTAAGATGGGTACAATAAAAACCAAAATAAAGTAATAGTTATTTATCATAAACATTTTTTATTGAAGTGAATTCCATACAACATACACCAAAGACTTTGAAGAGTAAATTACAGATTCTCTTAAACTCTAATAACATCTGAAAGCACAATGAAAGAAACTGTTCCAGTCAAAAGTTAACGTTTCTTTTCTCATTAACAGGTTATTGGCACTTTAAACCGAGCATGTAGACATTTTCCCATACAGTGCAGCCATTAAAAAGGTTTATCCATTGTTTCTTTACAGCTGGGATGAAAATATTTTGTCACTGATGTTTAATTAAAGGTGGGATGGTGGCGTAGTAATAAGCACTTCTGTTTCAAAGCGCTAGGTTCAAATCCCGTTCGAATCCCGATCTGGGTGGAGTTTACATGTCCTTCCCGTGTCCGCATGTGTTCCTTCGGGTTCTTCAGTTTCCTCCCACAGTCCAACAACATGGATTCAAGGTGAATTGGCTGCTCTAAATTTATTCATCCATCCAATTATCTCCTGCGGAGGGGTGGGGGATGGTGACTTCCCCATGTCCATCCAGGAGAGAACGTTTCGGGTGCTGGGCAGATACACCCAGAACAGGGTGCTGATCTACTGCTGGGTACACACTCACTCTATACTAACACACTATGTAAAAGGGCAATCCAGACACTAATTACTAAGACATCGCATCGTTCTGTTCTAAATTGCCCCTATATAAATTGCATCATTATCGTGTCTGTCTGTGTGAGGGAGTGTGTGCCATGTCCTGGGTGTATCGCCCGGCATCCGAACCAAGGGACCGGGACCCCCCACCCCCCTGCAACCTTAGGGGAGGGTTACGCTAAAGATAATGAGATGAAATGAAAAAGAAATTTTGGTAGCTAGCCTCAGACGAGAGACATTACCTAATTAAAAGTATAATCTGTTTAATAATCTGCATGACCTAAACTGCTCACAAATCTCGTATATCTGAACTAAAGTGTTTTATTATCAATTGAACTTGGTGCTGCCTCACTGTCTACATGAACCAAAGGAACGTATCGTTTCACTTGTGAGGCTTCACTTAAAAACGGCAAACTAACAAATGGGCTCTTTTTGCAAAACACTAAGTACAATTAATACATCGTTTCACTCAGTTGGATGATATTAATGTTGATTTGAAGAAAAGTGGCTCTTCTTCCCGAGGTGGAGAGTTGTTGTTAGATGTTGGTGATCTCGATGTTGTAGCCATGCATTGGGCTGCCTTTTGACCGGGGTAGAACCTTGATTTTCTCCTCCGTCAGTGAGGATTTATAGTAATCATACAAGGGCTGTTCCTGTCCGCCAGAGAATTTAGGGTTGAATCGTGGTGAGGTCTGGAAAAACGAAGGATTCGGAATGTATTAGAACATCAGTACATGTCAGGGATCCGATAAATCTATACTTATAAATTCCCAAGCCCAACTAGCCCTGTCCACCAGGTCTACCGAGACCTCTTCCCACAATTCTGAAACATGGCTTCGTGATTTCCTATCATGCCCTTGGAAAAAACGGGTTCTCGCTTTCCTTCGCTTGATTGTTCATTCACCTGGGATGGCTTGGGCTCTTGACGAGTACCTACAAAGCTGAAACTTGACTCCGTCATTCCTTATCGTGTCCTTGGAAAACCTACTGATGAATTCACCTAAGAAAGCAACCGCGTGGACATCGTAGTCCCACTTCCCATTATATTCATTCCACATTTTCATTTCAGATTTTTATATAAATTCCAAAGCAATCACTCATTTAAAAACAATTTCCTTTCAACTTTAACGTTGTTATCAATGTCCTTTACATTTAACCCATCCATGCAGTTACACACACACACTGAGTGAAGTGAGCACCCAAAGTGGTGGGAAGCCTTGTATTCAGCCTTGTATACAGGGAGCAAATGGGGTTGGGTGCCTTGCCCATGTTGTACTTGGTGGGACAGATTATTGAAACGGGGATCTTCAGGTCGCAAGGCTGGTTCCTTAACCACAAGCCTACGACTGCCCCACGTGGACTACAAAAAAAAAAAACAAAACAAAAAAACGCAGCTGAGACAATAAACAGAGCATTTTGGGCAACAGACTCCAAATGGGTTGAGTATTAATAGAACAATGACCATAATGGAAACAGCTTCCTCCATAATTCGGGTGTAGGAGGCTAATTTTTATTCAGCAGGCGGGAGATAGCTAACACTGTGGATGCCATGACAATATGAGCATTTAGTGAAATTCTGGATGCTTTTGCCACATAGCTATATCTGGGCGGTAGATGGATCTCTTAACAGAAACACAGTCCAATACCTGCATCCATATCCAAACTAAAAGGGTTCATTGGTTGTTGAATTGAGCCACACTGTTCTATAAATCAAATTCCAATTGAAACCTTTAGAATGATTTAAAGAGAAGAATCTACAGCAGCATCTCATTTTTGTCTCAAAACATATTCTTTCTTTAACGTCTGTTTCCATTAGGGTTATCTTGATCCTCCTCACTCACATACATTTGGTTATTTGGTGGACGCTTTTATCCAAAGCGACTTACAAGTATCCCAGCTTGATGTTTGGGGTCTGAACACAGGGTTGGTACAGCATTTTTGGAGCAATTAGGGTTAAGGGTCTTGCTCAAGGACCCACATCCAACACAGATTGATCCTCCAAAACACCCCAAATTGGCTAAAAAATATTTAGATCTGGTGAGTCTGCAGGCCATGGGAGATGTTCAACTTCACTTTCAAACCTATATATATATATATACATTGGAATTGTAACAACTGGTGTTATTTTTTTACACAGCATATTGAGTTACCTTGGCCATGTTGGGTCTGACAGGGAGCCTTTGTTCAGCACAGTGACATGTGGAGACTGGAGATTTGGTAGGTGTTCCTTCCTTCCAGCCGTTTCCTTGGTTTTGATTGGTCCTATAAAGAGAAAAACGCAGTCTAAAGTGTTGTTAAGCAATGAGATGAGTAATCGTTTCTATGATTAATCGCAATTAATAATGTCACAATTACTTTCTTGTAGGAAAACCTGAACATCATCATGATGACATTCATGAAAAAAGGACATATAAGTGTGTGGAATTTCCATGTTCTCCACGTTTCCATATTTGTTTTCTCTGGGTTTTCTGGTTCCCTCTCAAAGTCCATAAACATGGATTCAAGGTGAATTATTTTCTTTAAATTGCCCTCTGCTGTATATAATGTGTGTGAGTGTGTGTCCACCGATTGATTGGTCCCCTGTCCTCTGAGTATTTCAGTTCTCCGTTTCCCTCCCAAAGTAAAAAAAAAAACATGGATTTAAGGTGAATTGGCTGTTCTAAATTGCCCCCTCCTTATTTCCTCCTCTGTATATAGTGTGTGAGTGTGTGTGTCCAGCGATTGATTGGTGCCCTGTCCTAGGTGTATTTTCCCAGCCTTCGATGGGCATGGGGAACACCCGCACAGCCCCCCACCCCGCAACCCTGGTAGGGTATAACATTTTGTTTTAATTACTTTGTTGTCCTTTAAGATTACTCATTGTGTAATAATCATATAATCCTGCTTATTTCTTATACAATAATCATACTGTCAAAATCTGTAATCGTCTCACCGCTGTTGTCCATTTGAACATTTGAAGTGTTGCTTAGGAAACAAAATGAAATGATCCATATGTGAGTCTTACCCCTTTCTTACCCCTCATCGCTTCCACGTGATTTCCACCCACAGTGTAACTGAATCTCTCCAAAGAAAACCACACATCTGAGTGAACACCTCTTAAAGTCAGGTTTAATACCCACTGCTGCTCATCAGGTTCTGTTCAACACACTTAAAGAACGGCACTAACTGCCCCCTAGTGTTGTAGTCAAGCCGATTACTGTCCAGATGGGATGCATTAAGATTGAGTCATGACAATCTGTTAAGCCAAAGTCTGTGGTACATGAAGTAAGAAAGATTACATGAAGTCAGAGTTTGCATTGTTAATATTTGTAATTGTCAAAAATCACGAAATTAAGTCAAAGTCAAAACCATAAATCAGATGTCTTTCTCAGGGCATTTGTGAGATCAGTCACTGATGCTGGACGAGATCCTAGTCATTTGAAATCATATGGAGTCGACGATCAGGGCTCTGTGCGGGTCAGTCATGTTCTTCTGCATGTTCTTTATGCATTTTAGGGCCTAATTTAGAGGCTCCAAGTCCTTCCCCAAATAGTTTTACATCATTTCAGAAGCATAATCTCATTTTACGCAATTATCTTATGCTAAATCCTGTACTAGGGTTGGTTGGGGGGAGTATCCATGGAAGTACGTTTAGATCGTTGAGCAGATACACCCAGGACAGGCCGCCAATCCTTTGCTAGGCACACACTTACTTGCACACACACACACTATATGGGGCAATTTAGAGCATCTCATTTGCCTTAAATCCATGTTTTTGCACTGTGGGAGGAAACTGGAATCATTAGCGCTGAGACGAAGATTGTAGCCACCATGCCGCCCCTCAAGTGATTATCTTCCGCTTAATCTTCTACTAGGGTCGTAGGGGGTTCCCCATGCCTATCCAGGGAAGAACGTTTCTGTCACTGGGCAGAAACACCCAGGACAAGGCGCCAATCCATCGCTGGGCAGGGGGACGAACACACACAATCACACATACGCAGTTTAAATTTAGAGTAGCCATGAAACTCCACCCAGTTCAAGGTTCAAACCTGGATCCCCAGCGATGAGAGGTGGACGTGCTAATCACTACGCCGCTGGTTGGGTGCGTCATACATCTGTGACGAGAGGACTATAATGACACGAGCCGTTACCTGTTCTACGCATTGTTACCGCGTGTTTCATTGACGTCACTCACTGATTTGGCGAGATACCTTTCTTAAATTTTATGATCACACACATTTAGTCACATGTCCTCTTTGCTCTTACGTGCAACTCGTAGCATGAGTCACCGTACAGCGTTAGCTTCATGTTGCTGCTTCAGCCGCTCTCCTGAAATTTCCACTCTGGCGGAATAATAACTAAATGTAAAAAAAATAACTAAATGTAATGGCATATTTGCACTTCAGCATTACGTGCTTTTTTGCTCTTTAGCCGTTAGTGGACGCTTCCAATTAGGACGCCTGATCCCGCGGCTGCATAGGGGCTGCTGGTAAATATCAGGCACAGTTAGAAAGTAGCGATTTTAGAACTGGCCGCCATACGGCTGCGTATTTGGCGAGTGGTAGGGTAAAAGTTGGGCCTCGCGTCATCCCCTCCACTCTACCTGCACGCCAATTGCTATACGGTAAGTGCCCTGCATCACCCCCTCCACGCTACCAATCGCGAAAGAGATGCCACACACCAAGTGCCTTATATTAAAGATCAGTTTATATAATGTGTTACATGAAACATTGATCCCTTTAGAACAACAATGGTAAAAATGTGAACTTCTGTGTTAATTTTATTCGTCTTTGGAAGGTATAATTTTGTTACATAAGGCGGCATGGTGAAGTAGTGGATAGCACGGTCGCCCCTCAGCAATAGGGATCCAGGTTCAAATCCCGAGCTGGTTGGAGTTTCCATGTTCTCCCTGTGTCTGCATGGGTTCTCCAGCTTCCTCTCACAGTCCAAAAGTCCGGTCTACTGGCACTAGACTTCTGACAGTCCCTCGATGGGTGGCAGATCGTTTTGTGTTGCTGCTCCAACTCTTTGGAATTCTTTACCTCAAACTCTTTGTGACCGTTCTGATCCTCTTTTAAGACCCAACTAAAAACTATTTTCATCGAAGTGTTGATAATATTGTACATGATTGTGAATCGTCCTTGGATTCTAATAAGGTGCTATATAAATTGAACTTCTTATTATTATTGCATTAGTGGTGAATTGGTTGAACCTTGTATAGTGTGTGTGAGTGAGTGTGTATTTTTGAAATGTAATATAAAAGACTGACCTTGCAGAATTTAGAAGAACCTTCATTTCCTCAAACAGGTGTCGATAAATCATGTGTTTGTTGTTGGAGATGCCCAGGGCCCGGGTCATGCTTTCCACATTGAAGGATGTATCGAGAACCATCAGGGCACCATGGACTCCACTGTTCTGGAGGTTATCAGCATACTCCTGTTCACGATAGAGAACAAAACACAGCCATGGTTCTTCTCATGCAGCATTACATTACATGAAGACATTCAGCAGACACTTTCATCCATAATGCATTATAAACACATTTATACAGCTATATAAAGTATTCATAATATCCTTAGAACCCTCATCAAATGCATCCGTTAAAGTACATCAGTGTTCATAATAATATTCTTTAAGTGTTCTAAAAATAAGGTTTATAAGCTTGCTTAACAGCCATAGCTCTCCTCTATGAAGGAGACTGCATCAATTTTAGTACATATTGACTTATAAAAGGTTATAAATGCTCCTTATAGAGTGTAATCTTATGTCACATTCTTATAACTGTTTAAGAGAGTGATAATAAACATAGGTGTATAAAAGTAGAGGCTTATGACAAGTGTTATGAAGTCCAAGTCCAAGTAATTTATTTACTAAGCGCTTTTTACAACAGTACAGCATTGTCACAAAGCAGCTTTACAGAGTTCGGAACCCCCAAAGAGCAAACCGAAGCGACAGTGGCAAGAAAAAACTCCCTGTTCTGATGTTTATTTAGGAAGAACCCTTGAGAGGACCAAAGCGTGGTTGGGGACTCAACCTGCTTATTGAAAAGGTTGCTTACAAAGAAAAAGGTTTTTATTGAAACAAACAAACAAAAAAAAACTATATAAGTCGTGAGTCTATCCTGCAGGACTGCTATGCTATCGGTCCAACAGAAGTCCAGGTTCCATCCTGTAATCATAGCCGCAGTGCTCCGGCAGTGCCATGGATAAAAAAAAACTGGAGACACCTCCAAAAACAGACAAGAATAGTAATAAGATCTAATAAAGCACAGTGATTATGTAATAAACAGTATGGTTGACACACAGTGTAGGATTAACTAGTGCAGCAGAACTAAAAGGGGCAGATCCTGCAGGGTACTTAGTCGAGAGGGTTCCCTGGAATAGCTTAATTTCAGCGCCACGCCCTCTACTGATGATAAGTTGGGAGAAGAGCTGAAATGCCAGCACAGACTGATCCCAGATCACCAACCCAACACCGCTAACATTAAGAGCTACACATTGATCTACAGGGAATTAATTACAGACAAAAGTAAATAGATGTGTTTTTATTCATCCATCCATTCTATTCATGGGGGAGGGGGGTTCCCCATGCCCATCCAGGGGAGAACAATTAGGGCGCTGGGCAAATATACCCAGGACAGGGCGCAAATCTATTGCTGGTCACTCCATCTTTCCCACACACAGATGCACGCACAAATACACACCCTACATAGAGCAATGCAGCAGCTTTGAATCCATGTTTTTGGACAAAGAGAACATAAAAACTCAACCCTGATTGGGATTTGAACCCCCTGGAAATCCCCAATGCTGAGAGGTGAACATGCTAACCACTGAGCCACCGTGCCACCCGATGTGTGTTTAATCTACTTTTAAAGATTAATAGTGATTCAGAATCACAAACATTATGAATACTTCATAAAGCTTCATGAATGCACATGTGATTTATATTTCATATGCTGCCATGTTTATATATATATCACCTGCTTATTATTCTATATTTATATCTTATATCTACTAATTTTTAAATCTCAGTTCCAACTTAATAAAATGGGGTAAAACTTTTTGGTCTTTTTGGTCCTTTGTACCAATTGAAAATGTGAAAAAGCATTGAAAATGTGTCCTATAAAGTAATAATGTTTTAAAGTCTCCTTGAATGTATTATGAAAACTGGATTCATAGAAAGTGTTACCCAAAACGTGTGGTGGCTCAGTGATTGGTGTGTTGGGCTAACAAGCTGAAGGTTGAGGGACCAAATCCCGTCTACTGAAGTCCTTAATTTGGGCTCTTGACTCTTAACCCCCATAGCTCCAGGGCTGTATCATAACTGACCCTGTGTTCTGACCCCAACCATCATGTTGGGATACTTGTAAGTATATAAAAGTGTCTGCTTTTAGGTCAATGTAAATATAAATTAAGTGTTAATAAAACTACTTCAGGCATCGTAGGGTTTCGTCTGTATGTTGATACTCTGCATTTTTAAAACATCACTTTAATATAACAATGCTCATGCTCATCATCCAAGATGGGGGGTCTGTGTGGTGCGAGTCCTGGTCCTCCTACGAGATGGCAACGTAGAGGAGCGAGAGTAGGCTGCGGTGACGTCTGTGAAGTAGGCAGATTTTGGAGTGGGTAACTACTACCATGTGGTGGGTGGATCGTGTGGGTTTGCAGGCTGCAGACAGCTCCACTTGCCCCAAAGCAGTTTCCCACTTAGCTGGAAGGTCAGTTTTTTTTCTTTCATACTCTGTGACTCATGCAGTAGGCAAAACATCACACATTCTGCCGCTTACTCAGAGCAGCAGCTTCCACTACGCGCACTTCAGGCTGTACACGCCGAGGCAGGTCGGAGGCGGGAGCCAGAATACAGTGATTAACAGCAGCGTCCATAATGCCATGCAAATGTTCAGCTTAATGACATCAGTGGTGTCATGAAATGCCACGAGACTTATTGGTCAGACTTATTTACACGGGCAACAACAACAAACAAAAAATGCTGTACAACTGCATACCGCTGCGTCACACCCTATACCAACACGCTGAGTATCTAAAGTATTGATGAGTTATTGACGAGGGTTGTGTGGGGGGCGCATGTTCCCTGACTTTTCTCTGCTTCTTTCATATACAGGCTTTTTATAATCGACTCAGGTCAGCAACATGGAGCCATGGTAATCTATAGCATCTCATCTCATTATCTTCTGCTTACTCTTCTGCTAGAGTCATGCGCCTCAAGTGAGAACGTTTCAGGTGTTGGGAAGATACACCTAGGAAAGGGCACACACACTATATGGGGCATTTAGAGCAGCCAATTTAACCTTGAATCCATGTTTTTGGACTGTGGATGGAAACCAGAGAACCTGGAGAAAACCCACGAGGACATGAGGAGAACATGATTCACTCACACTGCAACACACACTATATTGCGGAAATTTAAAGTACACAGTTCACCATGAATCCATGTTTTTGGATTGTGAGAGGAAAACGGAGAACCTAGAGAAAACCCACACGGACATGGGAAGAACATGGAAACACTAGACTCATTTAGACAGAGACACACTATATGGGGGTATTTAGATAAAGGCAATCTAGAGCAGCCAATTCACCTTTAATACATGGTTTTGGACTGTGGGAGGAAACCGGAAAACCCAGAAAAAAATCCATGGGGCCATGGGGAGAACATGGAAACTCAACTCAACTTACTTACACAAGAACACATACTATAAATAGGGCAATTTGGAGGAGCAAATTCACCTTGAATGTCTTTAAACTGTGGGAGGAAACTGGAGAACCCGGAGAAAACCTACATAGGCATGGGGAGAACATGGAAGCTTAACCCAGACTCACACAGACACATTGTAAATAGGGGCAATTTAAAGCAATCAATTAATTTTGGATATATATTTTTGGACTGTGGGACGAAATCAAAAAACCCAGAGGAAACCCACAGAAACACAGAGAGAACATGGAAACACCATCAGGATTCGAACATGGATCTCCAGCGCTGAAAGGTGAACCTGCTAAGTACTACACCGTGCCACCGTGAAATGTGATTTTTGGATGATAGATACATCAACTAATAACATGTTTATTTAGTAACCTGGAAAAAGTCCAAAAGCAAGTAAAGCTGACTGGAACCAAACATTTAGGATCCGTAATTGTACATCCCTATGAAATGGCTCCACCATGAGCTCCATGTTATTTAACTGAATGACCGCAGTTTCTGCACCTTTAGATCGATGTCCCGTATCCACTGCCTCACTCGGTGATTGGTCCACACCACTGGGTCAAGATTCTTCTGCTCACACTGCACTCGCCGAGACTGCAAGACCTTGTAAAAACAAATACAGTATTGCATTAGGTTTGAATCAGGTTTCCTCCCACAGTCCAAAAACATAGATTCAAGGTAAATTGGCTGCTCTAAATTCCCCCCCTCCCGTATATTGTGTTTTCATGCGTTTGGGCACTGGATGGAGTTTCCATGTTCTCCCCATCTCATCATAGGTTTTCTGCCACAGTCCAAAAATATATTCAAGGTGAATTGGCTACTCTAAATTGCCCCTATTTAAATTGCCCCCTGTATAGCATGTGTTTTAATGTGTTCTGGCGCTGGGTGGAGTTTCCATGTTCTCCCCGAGTTACCATGGGTTTTCTCCAGGATTTTTGGTTTCCTCCCACAGTTTAAAAACACAAATTCATTGTGAATTGGCTGCTCTAAATGGCTGCTTATATAGTGTGTGTCTATGTGTTTGGACGCTGGGTGCAGTTTCCATGTTCTCATCCATCTGTAGGTTTTTCTCTGGGATCTCAGGTGTAATCCCTTAATCCAAAAGCATGGATTCAAGATAAATTTGGCTGCTCTTAATTGCCCCCACACATTCCAAAAATCCCAGTTTACTTTTAAAAAGTAACGCCTTACCCCCTTACCAGTTGATATGAGGTCATTTTGTTTTGTTGTGTTATTTTTGTGATTAAAGAACGAGACAGCTACCTAAAGGTCCCCGGTTTCATTCCTGGTTCCACCAAGTACTATGGCTACATTTAAGCCTATTCAAGGCTGCACACGGCTCCGGGTACGTGTGCTCACTTCACTCTGTGTGTGTGTGTGTTTCTGTATGGATAGATTAAAATTGGAGGACACATTCCTGTGTGTGTCAGTACTGTAGGCAAAAGAGATCTATTGATCCCTTTATCACACTTTATCATACATCTCACCTCTTTATCGAAGCCTAGTAGCTGCAGAAGCTGGATTCCTGCTAACAGGCTGGTAATGTGAATTTTGTTCGAGATGCTAAAGACGGTCTCCAGGTCTTTGCATGTGAGAGAGCTGAGGACTCGGCCATCCACCAGCTGGTTCTGAAACACCTCCGAGTACTGCAGCAGGCCAACGTCATTCAGCCATGTTTTACAGACCCACAAATGATCCATGTTTGCTGCCTTGGACAACCTGCAGAGAGAACAAATCAAATCGCACTTATAATAGGTCATTCCCTTACACTTTTTATGAATCCGGTATTCATAAAGCTTTATATACACATTCATAAAACTATGTTAAGTATTATGATTAAGTATAATGATTTAAAACACTTGTCAAAGTTCTCTGGTAATGTACAGGTCAGGCCAAGAGTTTGGACACACCTTCTCATGCGACTATTTACACTGTAGATTCTCACTGAAGGCATAAAAACTATGAATGAACACGTGGCGTTATGTCCTTAACAAAAAAAGGTGAAATAACTGAAAACATGTTTAAAATTCTAGTGTCTTCAAAATAGCCACCATTTGCTCTGATTACTGCTTTGCACACTCTTGGCATTCTCTCAGTGAGCTGAAATGGTTCATCTGAAATGGTTTTCAGGTGTGCCTATAAGGGTTAATTAGTATAATTAATTAGAATGCCAACAGTGTGCAAAGC
>JAOUQT010309648.1:0-15141 GCA_025769995.1 Xyliphius kryptos | reverse complement strand
AAAACTGTATTTAAAGACTTATTTAAATATTTAAAGTCTGAATATAATAAAAGGGAAGTGTGTGCCTTTATAATACCTGCTTCTGCCTCGATAACCGTTCGAGCCCTCCACCGCTGCCTCTCTCCCTCCGCTGCCTCACTCCACTATCTGCACTCATTTCCAAGCACAACAACACTGCGCCACCTTACAAATGCATCCAATATACCGCACATCCGAGCAACGCACGGGACACAAAAGGAAGACTGTACTTACCCTAAACAGTCCTGTGGCGAAGTGCTATGCCAATGGATCACCTTCTGACGATAAGGAAGCACGTCTGCTCGCACAACCAGCACGTCTTGCCGAACAGCGTCAAGAAGAAACTTTCGAGCAAAACCAGCTTCACATCAATCTGCAAGGCGGCGGGTCTGGGTTTGCTCAGATGTTTCGGCTGGACACTGTTCAACACGACATGTCATTTGTGAGAGCAGACACGCTTGCTTATCATCAGGAGTTTGTGGGCGGCGGCGGGAGGTAGAAGCAGACAGAGAGACAAACCGCGCTCCACATTTATAATAATGATTATATGTATATACATTATGGGAATTTACATTCTTCCATTGAGTTGTTTTTAAAGAAATAAGAAGTGGAATAGATTTTTATTGTTCATTGGCAGCATAATCTATAAAAGTATTTTCAAAATAAACTTTCATAATAATTCTGTATGTCTACGTACATATCATACAGCTCTGCTTTAATCCAAAAAATGCATTCTATACAGTTCACCTCATAACAGCTCATATATACGTGAAATCACTTGAAAGCTGAATGTCCTCATAATGACAAAAAACAAAAACAAGAGAGAATATTTTTCGTAAAAACAAACATGTTCTGCTGATGGTCATCTTCAAACAATAAATACAATTTACACAAAATACATTACTATTATGTAAAGTTATTTTACATAACATCCTACAGAACAATTTAAGAAAGGTTTAAAATATGCTGGGATAATTAAATTAAAATAAAATGCTAAAATAAACATGTAATGGATGTGGTAGCCCAGTGGTTTGGGTGTTGGACTATCAATCAGAAAGATGAGGGTTCAAATCCCAGGTCCACTGAAGTTACCAATGTGGGTTCTTGA
The DNA here is from genome assembly GCA_025769995.1 of Xyliphius kryptos. NCBI lineage: Eukaryota > Metazoa > Chordata > Actinopteri > Siluriformes > Aspredinidae > Xyliphius > Xyliphius kryptos. Next base: position 14,015 of record JAOUQT010309648.1, on the reverse strand, counting down.
GCAAGACCCTATTGCTCCAGGGTCCTGTATCCACCCTGTGTTCTGACCCCAACCAAGTTGGGATACTTGTCGCTTTGGATAAAAGCATCAGCTTAATAACTAAATGTAAATATATATAAATTTTGGCAAATATATGTTCAGTGAGGCTGCACAGGTTGAAGGTTTGGATTAGTAAAAATCCCCCCAAAAAATAAAATGGTAAATGCAGCATGCAGAGTCGAAGTCTGGTTCATGTTTTATTACAGAAGTCCAGCAGGAACCAGACCTGAGACTGAGACGATTTAGAAAAGTCAGACTGATCAAAACTTGTGAATTTTCCACTGTTCATTAATCACAGTTAAAAAAAATGTGAGCGAGTCAAACTGAAGTAGTATTTCTCAACCAGGGGTCCCAAAGGGTCTACAGACTGAACACAGAAACTAATACTGCATTTTAACAGCACGATTCCTTGAAATCAAAAATATTTGAAGGTGCCGCCCCGTGTCATACACTCCACTCTACCCGTGCGCCACTTTCTATCAAGATGACATATGCCAAGCACCCGCGTCATCCCCTGTACTCTACCCGTGCACCAATTGCTATTGATATTGCATATGCCAAGCACTCGCGTCATCTCCTCCACTCTACCCGTGCGCCAGTTTTTATCAAGATGACATATGACAAGCGCCCGCGTCATTCTCTCCATTCTAACCGTGCGCCAATTTCTATCGAGATGACATATGCCAAGCACCCGCCATCCCCTCCACTCAACCCGCACGCCAAACGCTATCAAGATGACATGCCAAGCACCCGCGTCATCCTCTGTACTCTACCTACGCTAATTGCTATCAAGATGACACACGTCAAGCACTTGCCTCCTCCCCCTCCACCAATCGCTATCGAGATGACCCACATCAAGCGCCTAATGATACAGATGTCATGATGTGCTGCAGGTATTTGCTAGTAGTACAGATCTTTGCATGTCTCTGAGGTTTTATGACTGCAAGTTTATTCCCAATAAAGTATTTCTTGACGTTTATTTTGATTACAGTCAGACCGCGGCTTAGGAAGGTTATAAAAGCTGTCCAAACTTCAAAACACTGTTAGCTCTCTGTTATTCTGCACTTTATATTTCAAACCTAAGTGTGTTCTTCAACTGGCCAACCAAATAAAGCCGGACCGTCTATTAACTGTTTGAAGCCTTGATTACCGTGTACATTCATCATAGCACTGTTTTGACAAGCTTATGCAACGGCCTGTTTTCTATAAAGTAAGTGACCAAAATATAATACGTAATCAGTTACAGAGTAGAACGCCAGCAACCATCATTTATAGAGTTGCACTTTTAGAGTGGGTCTTAGCATGAACTCTAATACACAGCACTACATTTACATTACATTTGGTCATTTAGCAGACGCTTTTATCCAAAGCGACTTACAAATATCCCAATTAATATTTGGGGTCAGAACACAGGGTTACAAACAGAATCCCTGGAGCAATGAAGGCTAAGGGTCCTGCTCAAGGACCCACATTGGTAACTTCAGTGGATCTGGGATTTGAACCCTCAACCTTCAGATTTGATAGTCTAACGCCCTATAGCACTAAAACAGGATTTAAAAAATTATCTGTGACATCACCCTAACCAGGAAAACAACCTCCCAGCTAATCTATACCTCCAATGTCAAAGCCCACACTGACTCATTCACTCATCACTAATTCTCCCGCTTCACAAGTACCCACAAGGATAAAGTTTGGCATCTTCCCCAACATGTCCTTGGAAAAACTAAGTTTGCTCGATATCGCAATGAAACGCAAGACCCGTAAAGTATCACATTAGGGTCTTTCTGAGTACCGACAGTAAAAGGCTGAAATTTGGCTCCTAGATCTCAGAACATGTCTTTGAAGAAATGAACTGCTTCTTACCTTCCTAAATTCAATGGTTCATTTAATATCACCATTGAACGCAAGACAGCTCAAGTGTCACATTGGGGTCTTCCTAAGTGATCCCCTTGGAACAATGTCCTTGTTCGCGCTTTCCTACGTTCCATTGTTTGTTCAGTATCGTCATCGAACGCAACACCTCGGATGGATTGAGGTCTTCGTTGGAGCCTACAAAGCTAAAACTTGGCTACGTTATTCCTTATCGTGTCCTTGAAAGACCTACTAAATTCGCATAAGAAAGCCAGCGCGTGGACACCGTAGTCAAGGCTCAAAAATTTTGAGACCACTAGGTGAGTACATCTGTCGCACGCCGGGACATTAAGCATTCTTTTATCTTGTTGGCTTTAAAAACCCCATGCCACTTGTGACGTCAGATTTCCATCCTCATGGGAAAAAGCTCCCATATTGCTTTACTGCGCTGCACGGATACAACATCCCTAAAACAAAACGCTCCATTTAACCAGCCTGCTTTTGCCAAACGGCATTTACTATGTGGAAAGTCTTAAAAAAGTTTTAAAACGTGCTAATCAGAGGGTTTGTTTCTGTTGAGAGGAAAAATGCGCATGACTACACGTCACAGTCGGCCACATTCTAATGCCACTTAATCTTTGTGCGGCTTTTAACAGTTTGTTGGTTAATGGAAGACCATTCTCAATGACTATGTCAGAATACAGTAATACTCCTCTTTTCCCTTTCCCACTTTTTATTGCCGACATTTAATACAGTGGTTTGGCAAATCGTCCATACATTTGTTGTATTAGTATCTTGTGGGCAGTTAGTTCTGAAATTAGATACTGAGAAGCTTGTTCTGAATGTCATGTTGAATGTACATGAGCTAAACTGGCTCTTAAATGTTACTGGAATGCAACAATCCATAATTATTTTTGTCTAAATATTTGTCAGAAATAGACAGTCTGCATTTAAATTTCTAAGAGATTGAAAGTGGAGCAAAACATTTCTAGGATACACATTGTTTGTTTTTAACCAATTGCTCCAGCGCAGATTGGGAGAACAATTTTAGGCCACTTTATAAGGCACGGCTACTTTGCATACCATCAGCTCCACCGGTCGTATAGATGCACATTGTAGTTCTACAATTACAAACTGTACTCCATCTTTTTCTCTACATAGTTAGTTAATTCCTTGTACTCTGTTCTACATTATGTCATTTTGCAGATAACTTTTTCCAAAGCTACTTTTAGAAGTATCCCAAAACCCTGTTTAGGGTCAGAACAGTTAAAAGGTACATGCCAGTTGACCCACAACTCCGCTTCATAACCGCCTTATTTGTTAAATTTTACATTTACAGTTGGTCATTTAGCAGACGCTTTTATCCAAAGCAACTTACAAGCATACTAACTCGATGGTTGGAAACAGAAAACAGGATTGATACCGCCCCCCTGGGGCAATTAAGGGTCTTGCTCAAGGACCCACATTGGGAACTTCAGTGGACCTGGGATTTGAACCCATGTCACAAAATCAAAGTGATCCCATACAACAGGCAAGTCCAAAGTCTGGCCCGCGGTCAGATTTCTAACGGCCTGGGCTTATAATGTGTTATTTATGACTCACTAGCTCTATCAGAGTAAATAAATCCATCAATCTATCCATCATCTTCCGCTTATTTCTCTACTAGGGTCGCGGTGGGGTTCGCCATGCCCATCCAGGGGAGAACATATCGGGCGCTGGGCAGACACACCCAGGACAGGGCGCCAATCTATCACTGGGCACACGCTCACTCACACACACACACAGGGCAGTTTAGAGTGGGAGGAAACCGGAGAACCCGGAGAAAACCCACGCGGACACAGGGAGGACATGGAAACTCCACCCATATCGGGATTCGAACCGGAAACTCCCAGTGGAGAGGCAAACGGGCTAACCACCAAGTCACTGTGCCGCTTGAATAAATGCGACTTGAGGGTCCCCGGTTCGATTCTCGGTCCCAAGGAGTACCATAGCTGAAGTTCCCTTGAGAAAGGCTTCTAACCCCACTTGCTCCCCGGGTGCCATATACAAGTTTGCTCACTTCACTATATATGTGTTAAATGTGGAGGATATTTCTTAAATTTAAGGTCTTTAATACAGTTTGGTCAACGTTATCTGACTTTGAAGTTTAGAGTTGTTCATACTATATTTAATCACAATGCCATGTGAAAAATAATGGTAATTGTGACAACGAAACTTGTTTTATAACTGTGTGTATCGTCATATAACTTTTGTAGTAGGCATCTTCACTTTATCAAATTTGGTCCTTTTGGCAAAAAGTTTGGACACCCATTTGAAATGAGGCGCAGCTTCAGACCAATGGATTTTAGTTTAGATTTTTTTTGGTCACTAGTTGCTCACAGATACGTGGTGGCGTCACAGTTTTCGCGCTCTTTGGCCTGAGCCACAGCGACGTTGATGCACTGCAGCCATTCCTCTGTGCGTTTCTCATCCTGGGCCTTTAGCACATATGTTTTACAGTCTGTAAATATTTCGAAAGCCAGAGGAAGTCCGCGATCCCGTCGTTTCTTTGCCACCATTTTCACACTCTGTACTTTGCTCAGCTCAATTGTGCTGTCATCTAGCTCATCTTTCTAAAAGAGGAGAAAAAGGGAACATGCTGAAATTACTGCAACATAATATCTTCATGATGTCGAGCTGTCGTTAGAGGATGAAGCTCTGTCTGCCAACATCCTTCCAGCGAAGTGACAAGGTTCGAATTACTGGCTTAAATCTCAGTTTCCAAATAGTCTCCACACTACTGTGATGTGCTACAAATATTCACCACTTGTTTACTGATCTGACTGACAGATAATTATATTGCTTTGCATTTCAGACGAGTGGTAATGCAGTCTTTATGCAAACACAAGCCCACGACCAGTCTCCTCTGAGTTTATCTCGAAAGTGAGGAACCAATAACTCTTAAGCTCACTGCAAACAAAAAGTGGCACCACAAACAAACAATGTGGACGATATGAAAACTCCAACAGAGGAACATCACAAACGGATACGTATACAGACACAAACAGCAAACGAACAAACAATAAATAGAGCTCGAATTGTAAGAGAACTGTCAAGCAGCATCAATTCACCAACCAAAAATTTACTACATTTAAAAATTAATTATGACGACATCTGTCCCACCGGTGTGGGACATCCAAAGCTTTTCAGTTGGGTGGTTCTAAGCAGGTCAGTCAAGTTCTTCTACGCCAAACTGAAACCATGTCTTAATAAACCGTACACTGAAGCAAAGGGATACTGAAACCGGATACGGCATTTTTGCAAATTGTTTTACACAGTTGGAAACATGCAGTCATCCAAGTGCACGGCTAGGTGCTTAATATTACATCCCCGTGGCAATCAGACTGAATAAAGTGCCTGCATTCAATTATTTGGATATGTGCTCTGCTACTTTTGTGCATACATTGTATTATACAGGTCATAACATGAACATTGAGTTGTTATGCACATTGTCCATTCTTGTTCTCCAGAATAAAGCAAGTGATTATTTGCATTAAAAAAGAAAACGTGGTGGATTTTATTGATACACCGTGATTTAAACCAATTATTATTCTTATTCATGCTAATTGGCTCTTCCCCTTTTCTTCGTCTCAGGAGTTTCTACGGCGTCGTCGATCGGCTTCATCGTGGGTTACGCTGTTTATTTTGTTCGTTTTGGTTTCTGTTTTCGGACTTGCTGCTGAATTTGTGTTTTTATGGACCCAATAAAACGTTGCGGTATTCTTGGCGCCATCTTTTCACATTACTGCTGACACTTTGTATGTAGTTTTTTCAGGATAGAGGAACATTTAGAACAGCTTTGTTAGGACGTTTTGGTCGGGTATCTATGAGTAATTTCCCAAAGGCACACCGCACTGAGCAGTATATCAAGCTGAAAGATTCGAGACAGGTATCCACAGGTTGGATACAACGCTTGCTACAACCTATAGAGCAGCCTTCACCCATTCCTGTTCTTTTTCTGTCCTCCCACTGGGAGACACGAGGAGGTCTGTTCTGTGTTATCTCCTGATGTTCCACGTTTGTGAATGCACACATTGTTTTTCAAAGAAGGCTGAGAGACCATTTCCAGTGTTTCTTTGAGCGCGGAAGAGCAAAGGGAAAATATTGCAAAGCATTCAGGTTTTAGGCAAAACAAAACAGAAAGAGATCCAAGGTTGCCGGGAACCTGGAAGACTTTGGAACAGAAGGTTGGGAAGGATTTGTGGTTTATGGTTTGGGGTATTGTTTTGTGCCCTCGTTTGATCATTCAGTCGTTTCCTTCTCAGGCTCAGTCGCACATTCTCATTCTTCACTGTCGGTTGGCTTGCCGCTAAGCTCTGGGGTTTGTTGGGCACAGGACGTTGTCGGAAACCATTAATGAAAGATGTGCAGACAAAGACTTTTAGACGTCACTGGCGATTGGATAATTTTACATCAGTTGAGCATGGCGTATCTCCGCCGAGTTGTGAAAAGAGAGATGACGATGCAGATATACTGGCTAGCGAAGTCACAGACATTTTAAATCAACACAGAGCTAATGGTTTACTGATCCAGCTAAAGAAAGTAACACAGGATCAAAACAAACAACTCCGACATGATGGACTTTTTCAAATACCTGACTGAGCCCAATAAATCTTTATAATGAAAGAGTCTGCAGTTGAATTTTTACAGAAGGGCAACAGTGTTCATGCTAACTTTCCAGGCCACTGTACTAGTAGTCTGGATTTGCATCTCGATCATTTATCATATTAAAAAGCAATCTGGTTTCCCAAAAAGTGTATTAAGATCATTTTTCCCATAACAACTCACCAAAGTCAGCGGTCATGTTCAAATCAAGACTGAATGATTCAAAGCAGAGCATAAAACATTTTAGATTCTTCTTCTCGAGCTCATGCTCCATGAGTTTTCTGTTTCCTTTGTCAATTTGTGTTAAATCTGAATTTGTTTGTCTTTCCTTTGAGTACTGACACACTGACCTCACATGTTTTTGATTAGAGTTGCACAACCATGCCCTCTTGTCCAAACTACAGTAAAACTCCACCAGCTCTGGCTTCAAACACGACTGTTAAATTGAAACACGCTGCTGAAGACGTGGTGGCAGTTCTGTTTTCTCCTTTTGTTTATTTCCCTCTTAAGCTACTCGCAATGTTGCTTTCCATTTTCATGAAAAGGCATGAGTCATGCGTTGCAGCAATCGTGCCTTGGCTCTGGGTGTACCCCAATGTCCCATGCTGGGTCCTTCGTTATTACTTTCAGCTTAAGTGAATTCTCTTAGGAAAAGTAAGACGTTATGGTGAGTGAGGTTTTCCATTGTTTGACGTGCTATTTCATTATGATTTAATTACAGGGAGAGCGGAAACCATTAAAACAAACGATTACTAGTGCTGAATGCAGAGGACTGAACATTGTGTTAAAAAAGCACAGTACATAGTAAGTCTATGACCTTTGTTTTTTGAAGGTGAGACAGACATACTTACTGATTTGCCTTTTCTAAACAGGAGCTGGTTGCCAGCCAGAGTAAAGTAGCGCGTTTTCCAGCGTTTCATAAACTTCCAACGCACTTGCTTTTCCTTCAGTTTTCCCTCAATGAGTGGTTGTCCATCTTTATTCACAACTAAAAAGACAAAAATATTGACTTAATGGCTGCATAAAAAAGAACAAATGATTGACTTTAACAGATTATGAGAGAACACCGGCAAAAAAAAAAGACACTTGGTGTTATTTAAATATAGAAAAATGTCTGTACCAGGCCACATGTTGCTGCGGCTAATCTGGTACAAAGGAAAGAAAAGAAAAAGAAATCAAGCATTTCGAACATGATGAACTTGAGAAAAACATGAAAGTTAAAAGGCAATTGTTTTTGAATGACTGATGGCTTTGGAGTTTATATATTTAAAATAGTCGTTACCCATTCTACGCCCAAGTGGCCGATTTTTACAGCACATTTCATAGAGCTCACTGACTGATTTGCTCATTCGGCAAAATAACTTTCTTCAATTCCGTCTTTATGTAAGTTTTCGGGAAGCAAAGTGGTTCTGCGGGAGCTTTTTGATGTTGACGTCAGCATTAGCTTCAATCGCTATATGCCAAGCACCATCGCGTTTTATCCTTAACGCTATCTGTGTGCCAATTACTATACACCAAGCGCATCGTGCCTTCTTCTCCACTCTTCTCGCGTGCCAATCGCTAAACGGCAAGCTGGGGGGGAAGAGGGTTCCACATGCCCATCCAGGAGAGAACGTTGAGAACGTCGGGCGCTGGGCAGTTACACCCAGGACAGGGCGCCAATCCATCGCTGGGCACACTCACACAGCCACACACACAAACACACACTATATGGGCCAATTTAGAGCATTCAATTTACCTTGAATCATTATGTTTTGACCGTGGGAGGAAACCGGAGAACCTGGAGGAAACCCACGTGGACACGGGGAGAACATGAAAACTCCCCAGCGCTGAAAGGCGAACGTGCTAAACAAACGAACATTTACATTTTTATTTATATAGATCTGTTAGTAAATAAAATGCTGGAGACATTTATATATCTCACTATAAACCAGGAAAACAGAGTGAGGGAGCAGATATTGAGTCCACTGCCTCCTTGGTCTCGGTTTGAAACGCACATCGAGGCGACAACAGACTCTGCCAGCCGCCCCCATTGGCCAATTCCCGTAAAACAGGAAGCATGATAGAACCTCTTCCAGGACAGCACAAAGCACCCCATTGTCAGCAGCAGTGATGGTAGCAGATGAGAATCCTATGCTCTTTGATATCTTTGTGTACGATTAGGTAAGAGCAATCTCTGATGGTTACCAAACATCGAGACCTTCAACCGCCAGAAACGCTTCTGGGCTTTTTAACAGAACATTGAATCATTATCTTACTCCACTGTGCCACAGGCACAGCCCTCATTCCTAATACAGAAGGGTTTGTGGAAAAAGGAGCTACAATGTCATTTAATACTCATTGACCAACCAATAATGAATTGTGCAACTGTCTAACAATAACAATATTTACAAACATCGCAGTGTCCATCTTTATTTAAAGCACCTCATATCAGGCTTCAACGTGAGCGACTGTCTTGCTTCAGATGTCTGAGACACGATTAATTGATTTCATGGGAAATCCGGCAATGAGCTGTTAGATAGATTTGTGGTTTGTAGAGTATCAGCAGTGCAGGACTGCTTAACCGATGGAAGAGTAAAGACACTTGTTTGGCTGCTGATTCCGGTGATTGAAATGGATGAGTCTCCATCTCCATCCAGCTTTGGACAAAAGGTTTCATGTTAATGCCATCGCACGATGACCAACCACAAAATGAATCATTCTGTTGAGTCTGAAAACCACAGATTTTACAAGACTTTCAAACTTTGGAATGATTCATTTGTTTGTTGTTTCTTCCACTTTTCCCTCCCATTTTTAGTTGTAACCAATTCACGCCCTCTACTGCCCTCCTTTAAAGAACAACCACAAATCATTTACTTGTTTTGACCATCATATCACAACACTGCTGCATCATTTAAGTTAACTCAGCAGTACGGACTGGGCAGAGGCGGAGCTAACATGGGGGGAGAGGCTACAGGCCAGCATACTCCCAAAGTGTCAGTCTCTCATAAAGGTTGTAGAAGCTGCAATGACCAGTGGGGCTTAAATCTTTAATACAGGTCTGTCATGATAGTGTGAACACATTGAGACAAGTCACCACCAAGAAAATTGTAAAATAAAGACGATTAGAATTAACTTGTGATTCTATTGCTATTGAACAAGCAGACCGAGGAACAGCTTCATACCGGAAGCTGTGAGACTCATAAATTCCTCATAACAAACACATTACAGTAACACTACAACACTTTCTCCCCACTGGTCACCATAAAAACCTCTCATCTCATATTTCACCAACATGTTTACATATTGCCACAAAATCTGCTGTCTGCTGTTGTATTTCATTCCATTTTCATTCAATTTCATTCCATTTACTTCCCTGCTAAATTTAAAAGGAAAAAAACTGTTGTTTATATTTTCAGTTGTATGTATATATGAATAATGTATGTATGTATAGTATGTATATCCTATAGTCTATATTTATATCCATATCTTACTTTATATATATATATATATATATATATATATATATCTGACGTTGTTCATTTTGAATACTTTTTGATCTTTATTTAAGAAAGCTGTTATGTTAAATACACAACGACCTTCCAAATGTAATACATTATAGTATGTTACAAAATATTGTGTAAATCTGATGCTGTTTACGGCTTTTTGAAAAATTTTGCAATACGAAATTGCAAAATAAAAAAGAATTGCTCTTTAGAGACGGCGACATAAATGCATGCCAGGAATTTACTAAAGCATCTTAATTGAACACATTTGTTTGGAAAGTGAATTGCCCTCAATTTATTTCATTTTGTTGAATGTGTTGTTATAACGGAATTATAACGACACCTACTGTAACCCTTCAGGACATGAGCCTGACAGTCCTGTCCTGAGCAATAAATCCAGTAAAGCAATAATTATCACTGGCATCGTTCAAGAACAGCCAAACCCACATCGTACACATGAATGTCCCTGAGACTGTATTACACATACAGTACATAAGAGATTATAGTTATGACTTTGAGAATGCTGGAAGTCAAAAAAGCATTGCTATTGCCGGTTCTGTTGCAAAGATAAATCCAGGATGAGAGGCTGTGTTTAGGGAGGTGAAGGTCAGCTTTTATTATTATGATTTATATCGATTTGTTGAAAATCCCATGATAGCGACTAGCATTCTGCTTTACTTTTGAAACGGTCTAACAAAGGGGCTAAGACTGACGTTCAGATGTTGCTCAAGCCCCCTGCTGAGGGTATCCTCTGTTCCACTCAGTCTTGGTTCGTGTTTACTAGGACAGGACCACTACTCTTTCCAGCAATGATTCAGTGATTTCAACCACATGTAAGAAGGAGAAGCGAACAGAACAGTGCATGAGCTGCAAGGCAAATAATTTAAAGACAGGAAAAGGAGGTCAACTGCTGTGTTTGTTCAAACACATCATAAACCAATCTGTGAGCTTTAAAAAACAGGCGCTTTGCCGATTTTTACGATACACTTTCTATTTTATGTATATTATAAACGTGGTGTAATAGTGGGATCTTAGTGCATCATTATTAATGATATATACTATTATTTACTATATAAATAATAACATTGATTTTTTCTACACAGGGTTACAAGCTGCTTTTAAAGGATCCTGCTTTTGACTGTTCACTTAAAAACACAAGCTATAAAACTCTTTGGATCTTTTTTTTCAAAATATTAATGAAGGTTAAGCTATAAAACTACAAAATAACTTAGATCTTCTCATAAAATTATATTTAATCAAAAAACCGTCTGCCACAGTTTTTGTTGGCGCCATTTGGGAATTCTTCGAGGTAAAATCCAACAGTACTCTGCAGAGCATTTAGTTATAAACAATCATAGATTTTGTAAATAGACACAAATATAAAGTGAAGAAAAAACTAATTTCATTTATTTATTTTCAATAATGCCAATCGTGGTCTGGCAAGCACAGAGCTTGGGCAACGCCTGGGTAACAAGCAGAACAGGTCACCGGTTCGTCATAAAACTGATGCACGGTCTGAAGAGGATTTGTTTAGGAGCAGTTCATCTACCAGAATTTTGTGGACTGTGGGTGGAAACCGGAGCTCCAGGACACAGGGAGTTCAAGTAGACTGCACACCACAAGGATGCTGTGCGACTTCCTGTATATTTATAGGATGTGTCTACCACAAATGTGAAGTATGCTCATACTTATGGCTTTTATTTAACCATCAACTATGATGGTTTTCCTATAAATGTACAAAAACTTTGTTGTAACTCAAATCCAGCTAAACATGACCTCAGCTTTCAAATTCTCTCCAACCGACTCGGTCCGTAACCATGGTTTCACATTTGACACTTATCTTAAATTCTCTGCTCAGGTCACTAAAACTGCCCGTTCCTACAGATTCATTCTGTAGAACATCAGGAACATCAGACCATTCTTAACAGAACAGGCTTCTCAGCTGTTGGTCCAGGTCCTCATCCGACTATTGTAACACCGGTCTCCCAGCTTCCACAATTAGGTTCAAAACTCGTGTTCAACCAGCCAAAGCAAACTCATGTCACTCCATTACTCCTCTCTCTCCATTGTCTTCCTGTAGCTGCTCACATTCAGTACAAGGTACTGACTCTGGCCTACAGGACAGTCTCTGGATCTGCCCCCTCTTACCTTCACTCCAACTCGTTCACTACGCTCTAGTGATGAATGTCGCCTGGTGACCCCCAACTCACCGTGGAGCCAGTTCTCACTCCATTTCTTTCAGCACTGCTAAATGGTGAAACGACCTTGCCAACAACATCCGTAAAGCTGACTCACTCAGCATTTTCAAAAAACTTCTCAAAACCCATCTCTTCCCCAAACACTTGCTATGAAAAAAAAAGGTTTGTGTGTTTGAGTCTGTGAGTCAAATAAAAAAAAAAAAATAAAAATCAGCTATATTATACTGTGCTGTCCGATCATCTACTGATTTAAACTATTGTGCCTTCGGCACGTAAGCGTTTAGAAGTGCAGTCTGTTTGTCATATATTTACTTTTCACCCAACCGCTGACCATGAGTGGGAAACAGTTTTTGTCATCATTCAAATTTTCTGAAAAAAAGGCCAAGAAAGCAAAAATTTCGCCTGGGGTATGTAAACTTTTGAGCACAACTGTATTGTATTTAAATGATCAGATATGAAAAGTTCGCAATAGACACTTTACCTTGACTTTCACACTAGAACACAATTCTCACATTGTTCACCTCCTACTCGAACACACACAGAGGGAATAGGGCAGCTATTGTTGCTGGGGTTTGAGGAGTGGGTAACATGGACGTTGTTGGCTGTTTGGACTGCAGCAGTGACGCTGACCCTGTCACTGATACACACCATAGTGCACATTGTGTTCCCCCACCAACACATAGCGACCCCCCTCCCCCCGACCCAATACACAGCCGCAAAGACAGTAGTGTAAATAAACTGCAAATGCATGTCTTTAAATGATCTGCACAATACTTTATCTATCGCTATATATTTATATATATATATATATATATATGATGTATGTGTCACTATATAAAATCGGAGCCACAAATTATGGTTTATAGTCGCTGCAGGGATTAAACGTGTCGTGTTCATGCAGATGTAGAAGCACGCAGGACTCACAGAAACTGCAGGAGGTGGAGCTGAGAGAAACTTCCTTCGGGGATCTCTGTAAAACCTGCGTTCACAATCGTCCTGCGTGGAAAAAAAAACACACACACACACACACACACACACACACACACACACACACACACACACATCTTTACAAATCCATCCATTATCCTCCCCTTAATCCTATACCAGGTACATGGGGAGAACATGCAAACTTGCCTACTTATACAAGTAGTATAATAATGTGATAAGGTGAGCACATGCGCCAGGAGCAGTGGTCAGCCCTGTGGAGCAATTAGGGTTAGGTTCCTGTCCCAAGGGCACTTCAGTCACAGTACATAGTGGGACCAGGATAAGAACTGGAGACCTGCAGGCCGCAAGGCTGGTTCCTTAACCCACAAGCCTACGACTTCCCCAACTAATAACTAAATTTACTTCATTCCACGTTACATTTTAGTTATTTAGCAGACGCTTTTATCCAAAGCGACTTACAAGTATCAGAACACAGGGTTGATACAGGACCCTGGAGCAATGAGGGTCAAGGGTCTTGCTCAAAGACCCATATTGGTAACTTTAGTGGACCTGGGATTTGAACCCCCAACCTTCTGATTGATAGTTCAACACTCTGACTACTGAGCTACCCCTCCCTAAACGTTCTCCCCATGTCCACTTGGGTTCCCTCTGGTTTCTCCTGTTGAAACATTACCTTGAAACATGGATTCAAGGTAAACTGGCTGCTTTAAATTGCCCCTATATAGTGTGTGTGTGCCCAGCAATGCATTATAAACTGCTGAAAAAAATAAAGGGAACACATCCTAGATCTCAATAAATAAAATATTTCAGTTGAAAATCTTTATGTAGTAGATAGTGGAATGCGTTGAGA
>JAOUQT010309640.1:0-15141 GCA_025769995.1 Xyliphius kryptos | reverse complement strand
CATCCCCATCCCTATTTCAATTTGTTAGATTGAGTTTTTTTGGGTAGACGTTATAAATAGACTTTATAACCAAAACCTACAGTCGGTTTCTGTCATCTGATTATCTTTTACCCTTTTCTCAACTAGGGTCGCCTTGAATCCGTGTTTTTGGAAGAAACCCAACGTGCAAACTCAACCCAGAACCTCGAACCCCAACGCAGACTCTTCAGACTATTTGCTCCTGATGTACAGACCCCAGAAAAGTCCCTACATGTTATAACATTCAACAAAAAGTGCTATTAATTATTTGAAATGAACTTTTTCGTCACTAAATACACGAAAGAGATTGATGATGTTAATTAATTAGAGTTTTAATGATGCAATTAATTTTATGCAACATTTATTTTAAACAGGAGGAAAAGGAGGCAAAATAGAACCGAAAAGGTTCCAGTTCAACAGTTCTTTTTAACGCTTGGAATGCTTTTTGGAAAAGGTAGCCATTAATTGGATGATGTCATAGTTACAACCTGTGACTGACACACACACACACACACACACACACACACACACACACACACACACACACACACACACACACACCTTGAATCCATGTTTTTGGACTGTGGGACGAAACTGGAGACCACAGAGAAAAAACACTTGCACATGGAGAAAACACAGGAGGGAAAATAATATTGGGATTCAAACCTGCATCCCCAGCGCTGAGAGGCTTTAGACTTTTTGCTCCTGAGGTACAAAACAGAAAAGTTTCCAAAAAGTCTTTATAAAATGCAATAAAAAGCGTTACTAATTATGTAAAATGAACTTTTTAGAAACCAAACAAACATAAAAGACCCAGCGATGGACTGGCGTCCTGTCCTGGGTGTATCTGCCCAAGATGTTCTCCGCTGCATGGGCATGGGGAACCCCACTACGACCCTAAAAGAGGAATAAGTGGAAGATAATGGATGGATGGGACATAAAAGATTCCACTGTTTAAATGAATAAAATAAGGCTTTTTGGAAAAAGGTAGCATGATGTCATTCAACACTTCTGAGATCCCGAAGTTTGACTCTGAGGATTATTCTGGAGCGTTTACATTCTGCACACGTGATGTAAAGCATGTTATCTGCTTGAACGCTGCGAGTCCGGAACGCAACAATGGAAACGGCTTTCTGATCTTTTTAATGAGCCGCACTTAATTCCAAGTACTTACATCAAAGGCTATCTACTTCAGATGTGTGTAAGGAGAGCGAGACGAGTCAGAAAGAGAGAGAGAGAGAGACATTCCCATTTCAATCTGGTGCAAATTATTTGACAGTGTGATCCGCCGTATGGGAGACTCCATCAGAAGCTCTGCATGCTAAATTCTGCGAAATGATTCTTAAAACTCCAAATAAAAAAACCCAACTATCACCTGCAGGGTAGAATTATGCCGGTTTCCTCAAATTATTGGTATTTGGTATGTACACATACAGATGCCTTGTAATTTCCACTGTATATCTAACACAATGGTTTAGTGGTTGGTACATTGCCTCTTAGCGCTGGGGGATTCCCGGTTCGAATCCCCAACTGGGTGGAGTTTCCATGTCCTCCCCGTGTCTGTGTGGGTTTTCCGGTTTCCTCCCACATTCCAAAAACATGGATTCCAGGTAAGTTTTTATGCTACATGTGATGAAAATGACAATAAAGCCTCCTTGAATTGAATGCTCTAAATTGCCCTGTATAGTGTGTGTGTGTGTGTGTGTGTGTGTGTGTATGTGTAAATGAGTGTGTGCCCAGTAATGGATTGGCACCGTCCTGGGTGTATCTGCCCAGCGCCCGAGATGGTCTCCCCAGGATGGGCATGGGGAACCCCACCGTGACCCAAGTAGAGGAATAAACGGAAGATAATGGAAGGATAGATTGATGTTCCATACCCCAGGTTTGGGCAGAACGAATGTAACTTTTGGCAATAAGGTTTTTAACATTGCAAAAAAATGAGAGAGAGAGAGAGAGAGAGAGAGGAAGAAAGAAAGAGAGAGAGAGAGAGAGAGAGAGAGAGAGAGAGAGACGATGGAGTGCGCGCTCCCGTGGCCAGAGCGCGCACAGAGTGCATAAAGCGGCATGCGCACGTCGGTCAGCGTCAATGGAACTTTGGGTCGGTGTGCGCGCGGTGCGCGCGCGGGTTCTAAACCTCGAGCGCAAACGCAGCGGGATTAAAGTCGCGCGCGATGCAGGAGCCGACGTGTCCCCGCGTGCTCGCGGCTCGTTTACGCACCGGAACGTAAAAGCCAACTAACTTAAAAAAGAAACAGCGGACTGGAGGAACCGGCCGGTACTTTTTTTTTCATTAATTTTTTGGCTTTTTATTTTTTGCTGCTGAGGGAGTGTATGATCTGCATCCGCGCGCGGCCAAGATGACGAGAAAGAAGCGCAGGATAAACGCCACGACGCTCTGAGACGTACCGACGGCGCGCGATGGAGCGGCCGACCCCGGTTCCGTACGGAGAGCTTCTGAACCTGTCGAACCCCACGGACGCGAATTACACACGCGAGGCGGTGGAGGAGGGCACCAGTGTGATGGCGCAAACCAGCGCCGCCGTCTTCCTGTCCCTGCTGACGTGCGCCACCGCGCTGTCCAACGCGTTCGTCATCGCCACCATATACCAGTCCCAAAAGCTGCACACCCCGGCCAACCTCCTGATTGGCTCGCTGGCCGTCACTGACCTCCTGGTATCGGTGCTGGTGATGCCGGTGAGCGCGGCGTACACAGTGACTCAAACGTGGACGTTGGGCCAGGTGGCGTGCGACCTTTGGTTGTCTTCAGACATCACCTGCTGCACGGCGTCCATCCTGCACCTGTGCGTGATCGCCTTGGACAGGTACTGGGCCATCACGGACGCCGTGGGCTATTCGACAAGGAGGACCCGCGGCCGCGCTGCCGTCATGATAGCCGGCGCCTGGGTGATCGCCATCTCCATTTCCGTGCCACCGTTCTTCTGGCGTCAGGTCAAGGCGGACGAGGAGGTCACCAGCTGCCACGTCAATCAAGACCACATCTTCTACACCATTTACTCCACCTTCGGCGCCTTCTACATCCCCACGCTGCTCCTGGTGGCGCTGTACGGGAGGATTTACGTGGAGGCGCGCAAACGCATCCTGAAGCAGTCTCCGAAGAAAAAGGGCAAGCGGTTGACCTCAGCGCATCTGATCACGCACTCGCCCGGGTCCGTGGCCTCCACCACGTCCCTCACCTACGGCACCGCCGAGCTGGCATCGTACGACGGCAACAGCTCGGCGCAGGCGAACAGTCAGGTGAAGGTCACCATGTCGGACGCGCTCCTGGAGAAGAAGCGGATCTCGGCGGCTCGGGAACGCAAGGCCACCAAAACGTTGGGGATTATTCTGGGAGCCTACATCATTTGCTGGCTGCCGTTCTTCATGTACACCTTGATTGTGGCTATATGTTCCACGTGCATGTTCTACCCCGAGCTCTTCGACTTGTTCACATGGCTCGGCTACCTGAACTCTCTCATCAACCCCATTATTTACACCATGTCCAACGAGGACTTCAAACAGGCCTTCCATAAACTTATTCGCTTCAACTGCTGCCGATCCTGAGACTCTGCCGGGAGGAACCTGGATTTAGGGGAGAGTAACGGCGTTACACCCATCAGACCCCATTAGAACCTCTAGAACGGGCTCCCCCTCATGGCACCATCCACCTCGGGAAACGTATCGACCGTCTTGGGCTCTGAAACGCAAACCTCAGCGAGGTAAACCACTCAGCTGTGAACTTTTGACAAGTCGCGGTGTTCTCGTTGATCAAAATCTCAGATTAACACATTAAATGTACGTTTAACCAGGTCTGACCGCCGAGTTCATGCGGCTGGTCCATTGGACCGGAAAGCGGAACAAATCGTGTTTTCCAAACGCTGGATGTCACGCTGAACGACTCGGAGTCATACAATGGTGTGAGATGTTTAAGAACCACACGGATTAAACGAGCCACTAGTTCTCCACTGACAGGGTCACGGTGCGCAGACGCCCCTTCCCGTCCCCCGTCACGTCCCGTCGGCCTTAAAAAACAAGATAGTGTTCCGGCGTTCGGCCGTGCATCATCATGCAGTCAGTCGCGCGGCGCGGTTCTGCAGACCTGCGCTCATCGACTCCTCAGAACACGCGCTCGATACAAGCGATTAAACCCGTCAGCTAATTAAAAACCCTGAAGAGGACCCCCGGTGTCTCAGAGGAGGGCAAACAAAACTAGGTAGGCACTCGAAGCTCCAGCGCGAGTAATGAGAAAGCAATTAGCCGTTGTCTACTTAGTTTGTGAACAGCGGTCCGTCAGGTCCATTAAATCCATTTAAACGGACTGAACCATGTCAGAACGATGGCACCCACAAGCTCGATTAGGAACCATCACAGGAAGTGAGTCAGATCGGAACGCGCGGCTCTGATGTTCTAGTGTTTGGCTCCAAACCCAGCCTCAGTGTGAGACGGTTCACCTCAGGGTTCTGCGGACGGTGTGGACAGTTCTTCAGGGCGGTATGTCTGACGATGTGAGATATATCGGTACAAAGGTACTAGGTTCAAAGCCCAAATTCCTAGAGTTTTGCCTGTTCGCTCTGGAATTCTAAAAATATGCTTATACTAAATAGATCCAAGGGCCAGACGGGGGCGTAGTGGTTAGCATTTCTCAACACCTCTCAACCCCGGGGAGCCAGGTTCGAATCCCGATCATGAAGTTTGCATGTCCTCCCCGTGTCCGTGTGGGTTTCCTCCCACAGTCCAAAAACATGAATTCAAGGTGGATTGGCTGCTCCTATTTTGTATAATTGCCCCTATATAGTGTGTGTCTTTGTGAGTAAGTGTATGGCCAGCCATGGATTGGCGCCCCATCCTGGGTGTATCTGCCCAGCGCCCGAAATGTTCTCCCCTGGATGTGCATAAACCCCGCCCCCATGCAACCTGTACTTTAAAGTGAATAATAAATGAATTAATTGATAGATCCAAAAGTGAATCTGTCAGAGCCACCTCACTCAACACCACCCCCCGCAGCTCAAATTGGGAAATGCGGCCTACAAAAGCAACAAATGCAGAACATCCCTACAATGTTCTGCATTATACCATTAGAAGGTTCTTGTCCGACGTTCTCCAGTTAAAGACATAAAGCCCCAACCCACTTAAAGGAACAGGATCACAGCTTTCAGGAGGTATATTTATAACCCTTATGACTAAATTCTGTGACAACTTAAGTCCACGACATTCAGGAAGCATTTTAGTTCACTGTTTTCCCATGCCGTTGTGGTATGGGTTCGAATCCTCAACAATCTCCAAATGAATCGTTAAAGTTGATGTATTCATATTTATATTCCTATCCATCGTCTTAAAGCAGCATTGCAGTGTTCTAAGCCTAAACTCTCACAGAACATGCCAAAGTGCCAAAACTACTGAAAGGATGAAATCTTGTGAGGACCGAGGTTCAGTGAGTCATCTCACACCCTAAACCCTGCGTTATTGATGGTGGTAGCTTCGTGATTGGAGTTTCAGGTCAATTTAAAGGTTGGGGTGGGGGGGTTTCAAAGCCAATATGTTACCAGTAGACACCATTGGTATTGGTATGTAGACATATAAGATGCCAATCCCACTGGAAATCTAGGACATATAGACGAATTGAAATTCTCTCTCTCCATAGGTGAAGAAAGAGGGGACGCCGCCAACGTATTATAAAACCCCCTATAGACAGAAGTGCAACAAATTTGCAGGGCTCCCAACCCTCATTACCGGGGGACTGGATTATATCTGACCTTGTGCTCTGACCCCAACCAGTTAAGACACCTGCGTGTCAGTTTGGATGAAAGCATTTGAGAAATGATGTCATTTAGTCATTTAGCAGACGCTTTTATCCAAAGCGACTTACAAATATCCCAACTTGGTTGGGATCAGAACCCAGGGTTGATGCAGCACCCTGGGGCAATGAGGGTTAAGGGTCTTGCTCAAGTACCCACATTGGTAACTTCAGTGGACCTGGGATTTAAACCCACAACCTTTAGATTGATGGTCCAACACCCTGACCACTGAGCTACCACTACTGTGTAATGTGATGACGTCATTGTAACACGTCACTGTCCAGTGCTGAAAGACATTTAGCATAGCAATGTGTGAGAAGCTGAGGGACATTATAGATGCACAAAATAAGCTTTATGTCACTAAACAGTGATGAAAACGATTAAACTTCTTCAAAAACCACGTTGACCCTGATTGGACAGTTATGGCATTCACCATATACGATGACATCATCCTCCTCATACGTAAAGTCCTGTATCTCTCAGCGTTTTGTCCCTTTAGAAACCATTAGAAAAGGCTAGTAGCCAGTTTACCAATCAGAGTGGAGGTGTATAGATATAATGTATAGAATACATAAAGAGGTCTAACTTCACTGTCATGTTGGAACGTTGCAGAACATGAGGTCATTTCGCATTTCCAAAACAAATTACAAATCAAAAACCTTCCCGTCGTAGGGGTTCGGGCAGCTTGACAGAACTGGGACTCGGACCCCAAACTTTCTGGTAACTTTCTGGTCTATTTATCTATTACCTAAATCACGGTTTCGTTCCTGATTACGAAAAATAAATAAGTCTATACTGGTTCTGTTCTAATCACACCATCGTTTGGCTCCGCGTCAGCGCCACCTCATCGTATAGTTTAGCGTGTATAAGTTATCACTCTGAGACAAAATGTAGAGGGCATCTTAAAAGTAAGGAAGAAGGAATCCTGTTAGCCCATTTAGCCCATGTGGCGGCCATCTTGAACGCCGCCATGTTAAACTTACATGCTAAGATAGGTGTGTGACACGTCAAACTGGGAGAGAATTCGATGGGAAATACAGCGGTGGGGGTTTCGTAACGTTTGAGACGCCCGGGAAAGCCCTGTAATCCTGCTTGGCAACCCAAGTGGATGTGTTTGTATCAGTATTCAGTTCTAATGATTGTAAAAGAAAAGCCATTACGCCCACTGCGTTGGGAGACGCGTGACGAGCGACGTCTGTGGACAGTTGTTCCGTACGGGTGTGTGCTCCAGACAGGTCCTTTTAAAACGTCCGAGTCTGTTTGTTGTACCTTATTTATTATTTATGTACTTAATATTCATGCCATTATGTTGATATTTATGTAATTGAGTTACAGCGGATATTTTGAGCGCGCGCGTTTTGAAACATCCCCGAGGCGGATTGCTAATAAAGGAATAAGCGCGACCGCTAAAGGAACACCTTGTTTCCACGACATTAAAAGGAACACAATGCTAATGAACTTTGGTTTCCAGAGCACAACCCCGTTCCACAGACACAGACCGCAGCTATAGAACCACTGTACCATTCGTCATCAGCTCGCGCTGTACTATAGGCTTCGCGCATACAATGTAACTACCTAGGCATCATGGCCACCCCTTTCAATGGCGTTGATGAATATTGCTGCTAATAGAGACGACAATAAAACCATGTTCCGATCAATACAAGTGACTTTTGCGGACATGCGAATGCTTTTTTATCTGTGAAGTTCTGCGGAGTCGTTCAGAGAGCCAGTGGACTAACGAGATGGAGTGAATAAGCATCTCTGACGGGATCGTCTCTGATACGGAGAGGCGCGCGTTTCTACCTCTCATCTTTAATCCTCATCAGAGGCTTTTACGTCGACCGCGTACGATCACACAAATAAAGGAGAGTCTAACCAACGTGTCATGATGGCTCTGGGTTCTTTTCGCCTTCGTTCTGGGTTCGGGTGTATGGGATGTCAGGGGGACCAGGTTACTGTCACCTGGATGGTGTAAAAGATGCTGACGCAACAGATGTTTTTGCAGAGACAACAATTTTGGGGCTTGTGATTTGAGACTTAAGTGCACGTGAGTCGGACCAGTAACACTACGAATAAACACACACACACACACACACACACACACACACACACACCCTGGGGTGTATGTGGTCATTTTCAAAGAGCTGATGCTATACATTGAAATGAAGTAGCTGGTTGAATGGAAGTAATTTAAGGAACTGGATAAGTAAACAATCAGCGCTTGGCCTTCACAGCCACAGGGTGAATATTAATAGTGACATACATTGAGGATCATGACCTTTCAACCTTATTTTGTCTGTGTTTCACATGCTGCTGCATGCTCTCACATGCGGAGAACCTGCCAAGGGAGCCTATAAAGAAGGCAGGAATCTACAGAATCCAAATTGGAAAGTGTTGTTCCCCCAAAGTCATCGCTTTTGAACGGATGCTCTTGCAAAAGTACTCAGAAGGATCCCGGAGTGGTCTCACACCCGTCAGACGACCCCGCCCCACGGCTGCCATCAAAGTTGTAAAAACTGTTATGTAAAGACTTTTATTTTGTACGCATAGCTCTCGTTCAGGTCAGGAGGGATTAATACAGGGAGAGTCCGAGCGTGAATCACGTCCCTCGGTCCGAATTCATAATCTGGCCAAGGTTTCCACGAGACAAACAGGAATTAATATCCTGCCTGTTTGATGCAGATCTGCCTCCGATACACTCAGGCAATTTCCACACGCCCACATGATGCCACAGTTTCCATGGTTTCAGCCGTTTAAAAATTAAGAGCAGACGTGGCGGCTGGCGCTAGCGAGAGTGCTAACAGAACCGCGGCCAGATCTCGCGAGTGACCCGATAATGGAGCGGTTTTTGTGTATTCACCTTTAAACACGTCGCCGAAAGTGCGGCGAGGCGCGAGCCGACCGATTACGCGACTCCTCTGTTTGTAAACCCAGGCGGCGGTTTAAGGACGTATCCGTCAGGTGGGCCGCGATATACCGTGTAGTCTGTTCTCTAATGGTCAGGAGCCCAGTAGTAGCACCACAGAGCAGGTGTTATTTGCTCGGTGCATTATCTCCTATTCCAGCAGTCTCACTGAGGTGTGTAAATGAAACTACAGCGGCAGTGCTGCACTAACACCCCCTCAGCGCATCAGTGTCGCTGCCACCACCCAAATGATACCAGCGAAGATCCTGACCGACAGAGAGCCAACAGGAGAATAACAAAAACAAGAAAACAGATGGACAATAATAAAACTACAAAGTCCATCTATATGGTGGGGGGGGATGAAATACACTTTTAACGGGTACTGAAGGTTAAATGGAATAAACCAGCGATTCTCAAATGGAGGGTCACTGACACGTTCTGGGTGGGTTGCAGACATTCATTTACTATTTCATTATCTCTACGCGGGTCGCTAGGGGGTTCCCCATTCAGGGGAGAACGTCTCTGGCTCTGGGCAAAAACACCCAGGACAGGGTGCCTATCCATCTCCGGGCACACACTCACCCACTCAGACAATATGGGAAATTTGGAGCAGCCAATTCACCTTAAATCCATGTTTTTGGACCGTGGGAGGATACTCACAAGGACACGAAGAGAACAAGGAAACCAGATCGGGATTCGAACCGGGAATCCCCAGCACCGTGCCGCCCGGGTTGCAGACAGCCTGTAGAAGAGAAATAAAAGTGTAAAGTCTGTTTGTTGTTGACTTCGGACACCGGATTCAATGTTCATCGATTGTTTCTGTGAAATTTCAAGGTGAATTTATTGTAATTTGCATCCCATGTGGAATGATGAATGAACAAACCCTCAAACTAATATCAAACATAAGATTTTAAGTTTTAAATGTTAGAATATTGGATACAAAATATAAAATGTGAAATCTAAAAAAAAAAATATATATATATATATAAATACAGGGCGGCACGGTGGCTTAGTGCTTAGCACATTCACCTCTCAGCATTGGAGATTCCCAGTTCGAATCCTGATCTGGGTTGAGTTTCCATGTCCTCCCCATGTCTGTGTAGATTTCCTCTGGGTTCTCTGCTTTGCTCCCCCATCCAAAAACCTAGATTCAAGATGAATTGACTGCTCTAAATTGCCCCATATAGTGCATGTTCGTGTGTGTGGATAAGTGACTGTGTGCCCAGCAGTGAATTGTTGCCCAGCGCCGAAACGTTCTCTCCTGGATGGGCATAGAGAACCGCACCGCGATTAAAACTGTAAAGTATAAAAAATTATAAAAATAAAAGCAGCTCAAGAATATATATATATAAATATGTGAAAAAAAATACGTTTCGGTTTTCGGCAGTTGCTTCGGATTTAATCGGCGTGATCACGTGACCACAAAAAGTTTCCAGATCCAGCATCCCATCAAATAAAAAGCAGTAACGCGATCAAGTTGAAGAAGGAAGTCATTAAAAAATACTAGAGCGGCTTTAAGATGGATGAAATCGGCCGTGTGTTCGGGAAGAGTCGCCACTGAGGTGAATTATTCATTAATAGGGATCAAAATCAGAGGAAAATGTGACTGCCGTTTAATTCAAATGTTAAATGTTTACTTTTTACATCAGACTTTTATAAATAAAATATTGTATATAGAATTTATATACGTATATATTCGTTTTGTTTTCAGTAATAAACTTTACATTTATTCTTTATAAAATGTGTTTTTTGTATTTTGGACTCTCTGTTAAGAATGAATTGGATATGCGTTGCTTTAAATGCCAATAGAAGCCTCAGTTTTCTCTGATTACACCGATTGTTTGCGGACGGACTAGCAACGAAAACGGAGGTTCCACTGAATATTTGAAATCATTTAATTTTGAACACAACACTCTCGTTGCCATGGTAACCACCTTTTGTTTGCCCGTTTCCCTAATCTCAAATTCTGCTGAGTATTTGAAATTCTGTGGATTTTTCTTCTTTCAGAACAAGTTTCTCCGTTTTTTTTTAAGTAGCTGCTCCTTAATTTGCTTTGCACGCATTTTTATGTTTAAATACGTTTTTGAACGCTATTTTTCCAAAAATAAATGAGTTTGCTTTGTATTTTATAAAAGTGGGTAACAAAGGCACAGAAATCAAACAAACTACAGTCTGTCCTTCTATAACTACAAACAAAGTCCATCTATATGGTAAGTGGAGGATATAGACTTTTGACAGGTTCTCCAGGTCAAAGGTCAGGACACAGTCGGCACCTAAAATCATGTTCTGAACTTAATAAACTCATTGTGATGTAGTATGTACTGTTTGATTTCTTACTGAGTAAGCGAGTCTGTAGTAACCATGCGACCTGGAACAGAATGCGGCTACATTACACAAACATACAAAGGTCATTAAAGGTAATGACCTTTGTATGGTATGGTACCACTTCTTATTAAAACTACACTGCTGTTTGGTGATGGAGATAATTGGGCATTACAACCTGAAAGTGAGACATGTCTGTGGTGTCACATGTGTGCGTTTGTTTGTCTTACACTTTTAAATCCCCATCTTTTCAGAATCAATCTGTGGTCATCGCAGGGGGCAGGTTTTAACTTGTCCTCAGTTTCCAGTCAGGTCCAACTGTGAGGCTGAGAAACCTGCGTTACAAAAAGAAACACAATTCCTCAGAGAAAATTAAAAAGCAGCAGTCAAGGTTTTTTTTCCCCTTTTTTCTACTGACCACATCTGCTCGGACCTAACGTGGACCTCAGATGGGTCTTCGGATATACACTCATCTCATCTTTCACTTCATCCACTTCTAGGGTACCCCACCCCCATCTAGGCATTTCGTTTTGGGCACCAATCAATCACTGGGCACACACTCACTCACACACTATACACTTAATTATTTGCGGCGCTACGGTAGAGGACTTGATAACTACTATAAAGTTGAAAGGCGGTTGTGTTTGAATGACTGATGGCGTTGGAGGTTATATATTTCAAATGAACGTATGAGTATAGAGTGAGGTTTGGGGCGATTCAAAATCTGAAATGAATACAGTGTGAGTTGTGACTACGGCGTCCACGCGCTCGCCTTCCTACATCATTGTATCAGTAGGTTTTCCAAGGACACGGAATGACGGAGCCAAGTTTCAGACTTGTGGGCACTCGACAAGACCCCAATCCACCCGCAAATCCATCTGTCACTATGTAATTTGGACATCATTATGTATACTTCAGAGTGGCTTGGTGGCGTAGTGGTTAGCATGTTCACCTCTCAATGCTGGGGATCCAGGTTCAAATCCCAGTCTGGGTGGAGTTTCCATGTGCTCCCTGTGTCCAAATGAGTTTCCTCCCACAGTCCAAAAATATGGATTCAAGGTGAATTGGCTGCTCTAGTTTGCCCCTATATAGTGTGTACTTAATAGTCGACTTCTCAGGTTGGTCATGTGATTCTGCTCTGGTTTAAATAATGGGACAGGACATCAGTAGGTCATTTGGGGAATTTTCGAACATCCTAGTTATCCTCCATGTAGTAGGCAGTTTGTGATTTGGGACAAAGCCCACATCGCCGTGGATCAGCGCCCTCCGATGAGTCACCTGCAGGATGTCCTTAGAGCATCTGTTGTAATCGAGTCAATCAGATAACTATGGGATGTTTCCTGATTGGTGCGGCATATTTAGACTCTCAGAATGCAGGATTTCTCATTTCAAGGTGAGGAACTTTAGCAGAACCGGGTATCACATTATTAGCACTTGTGTTATCAGTGCTACTTGTTGCTATGGCAGCAATGAGATGAGGAATCTTAAGCCTGGCTTTGTATAATTCAGAGACAATTTTGCCGTGATGACAGTGTTGCTTCTTCACAGCGACCCAGCGCCATCATCTGAAGGTGTCAATAAATAAACACGAATCGGAACCCTCACTGTTTTTTGGAGTTAATATGGTGTATCATAGATTCTATGGATACACTGAAAGTATAAAAGAAGCCTGTGTTATAAACTGAGGTGAAACAGAGGTGGTGCAGGTCCTACAATCACCTGAGGAGGTGGTCCTTTCTGTGTGTTTGCTTGTTCTCCTCCATGTCTAGATATCGTATGGACTTGTGATATCAGTTGTCCCTCGTGTGAACGATGGAAATACATTTCCATCCACTGTGATGTTATGCTGACCTGCCTTTCGACCAACAAGCAATAAGATAATTCAGCCATAGTACTTGGTGGAACTGGGACTCAAACCAGCAATGTTCAGGTCGCAAGGCTGGTTCCTTAACCACAAGCCTATGACTGCCCCAGGTCTGATGTTCCTGATGTTGTACAGAATGAATCTGCAGGAATGGCCAGTTTTAGTGACCTTATCAGAAAGTTTAAGATAAGTGTAAGTTGTGAAATCATGGTTACGGGCCCAGTCGGTCAAAGAGATCATGGAGGTCATAGACCCAGTCGGTCAGAGAGATCATGAAGGTCATCGACCCAGTCGGTCAGCGAGATCATGGAGGTCATAGACCCAGTCGGTCAAAGAGATCATGGAGGTCATAGACCCAGTCGGTCAGCGAGATCATGGAGGTCATAGACCCAGTCGGTCAGCGAGATCATGGAGGTCATAGACCCAGTCGGTCAGAGAGATCATGTACCCAGTCGGTCAGAGAGATCATGGGGGTCACAGACCAAGTCGGTCAGAGAGATCGTGGGGGTCACAGACCAAGTTGGTCAGAGAGATCGTGGGGGTCACGGACCAAGTTGGTCAGAGAGATCATGGGAGTCACAGACCGAGTCGGTCACAGAGATCGTGAGGGTCACAGACCAAGTTGGTCAGAGAGATCGTGGAGGTCACGGGCCGAGTTGGTCGGAAAGATCGTGGAGGTCAAGGACCGAGTCAGTTGGCCTGAGATCGTGGAGGTCAAAGACCGAGACGATCAGAGAGATTGTGGAGGTCATGGAACGAGTCGGTAAGAAAGACGGTGGAGGTCAAGGACCGAGTCAGTTGGTCAGAGAGATCGTGGAGGTCACGGACCGAGACGGTTGGAGAGATCGTGGAGGTGGTTTCCTCCAACAGTCCAAAAACATGCTTTCAAGGTGAATTTGCTGCTCTAAATTGCCCTTCTATAGTGTGAGTGTGTGTGATTGGAGTCGTAATCACTCATAGATGTGAGTTTGCTCCTATCCCTTTACATTCAAACAGCAAACGAGGTGCTGAATTTAAGGAACACAATGCAGAACAGATGCATTTTCTCCCGCAATCTCAGAACCTCAGAGGTTATTTTCTACATTTCCATTTCAGCCATTTTTCCTCCACCCACTGACGCTGCACTCCTTCCTCTCCCATTACTCTGACTGAGTCTACAGATGTGCTACAGATGTGCATGTACAAATCCATTTCCAAACCCCGACCCTCTTCACCACACAGCTTTCTGCTTACACCTTAAATACCCCCCCGAAAAGCACATTACGGCTCTCATTCCTTCCAAATTCAAAAGCTGCTCTTTGAATACTCAACACCTTCTTTACTTTCATCTGTAACTTCATGCCAAATCTTCAGATTAAACTTAAAAAAAAAATCCTCTCTGGCGTCTCATTATTTCGTTCTCCACTGGAACGTTCTGTACGGACTGCTAAAAGCTTGTTAGAGTGTGACATTAGAGACCCCTGCTGGCGGAGGACCAGAACTGGCAGGGGCTCCCCTAGTGGGTCAGCAGAGTCTATGCAGCTGCTTGATAACCGTGTGAGTGTGCGCTCAATTCTCGTAGGGGTAGCATGTAGGGTTGCATGCTCTCTGAGGGAAACAGTCGTGCAAATGCATAGTAGTAACTGCAGCGCCATCTGATGTATGGTACGGTTCGTAGGGGTCACATGCTTACCCAAGGGGTATGGGTATGTAGGAGGTGCACATGCCCTGAAGCGGCTCACAATAGAGTACAGTCTCAGAAGGAAGGGGCTGGGTAAGTTTTCCAGGATGTTTCGGTGTGCAGTTTGCATGTTCTTCCAGCGTCTGTGTATGTTCCCCTTCTGGCTTTAGGGTTTTAATATGGACCATGATGTAATGCACTGAGCTACCAGGGTGTGGTAGCTTATTGGTTAGGGTGTTGGGTTAGCAATCTAAGGGTTGAGGGTTCAAATCCCAGGTCCATTGAAGTTACCAATGTGGGTCCTTGTGCAAGACCCTTGGCCCTCACTACTCCAGTGACCCCGTGTTCTGACCCCAACTATTAAGTGAGATACTTGTACGTGGCTTTGGATAAAAGCGTCGGCTAAATGACCCAATGTAAATGTGATGGTTGGACTGGTCACACTAATTAGGGGCGGCGGCTTAGACAGCAGCATGATATTCAAAGCAGACGGCCCGCAGACACCTTTTGTTCGGCATATAAAGAGCTCGAGCTGCTGAATTAATCTCACCTCGTGAACCAGATGCACCATGGGAGATGG
>JAOUQT010309630.1:0-15142 GCA_025769995.1 Xyliphius kryptos | reverse complement strand
CGGCAAGGGGAGCGTGTGGGGGGGGGGGGTGTGGGTTGTACGGGCCGAGGAATAAGCGGGTATCGGAGCATCGTACAGCCCCTGCTAATTGAAATGTGACTTCTTGAGCGGTTGACAGAGACCGCAGGTGTAACGGGGGCGTAATGGGATCCCGCCTAAAAAGCCTAGAGACGTCGTCTCGCCCCCCCCTCCCCCGGACGGCTCTTGGTTTTCTTTTGTGTGAGAGTGTTTTAGGGAAAGCGCTCGGTTACCGTCAGATGAGACGATGAGGCCACAGATCAGGCTAAAGCATGCGGTTCGAATGAGTGGACCCTGGATACACCCACATCGACACAGAATACCACTCCAAAGCCATTTCTCGTCCCCCTGTGTACCGCGGCTGGAGGCGTTTTGACCACTAGCCATGGTGCTGCACAAGACCGAGGCGATACTGCAATCAAAGCCAATGTGATCTCAATGTTCTCACGCACGGCACCGCTTCGGTTCTAAGCCGGCTGTGTAGCATGGCACTCAAACTTTTTATCCCACAAGGTGCTTCGCTGCACATGGAGCAGGACGTGAAGGTGGTCATCACTATGTTCTTAACCTGAGCAGGCAACGAGTGACAAGCCGCAGTGATGGAATTCCAGGGCTGTTCATGTTCGCCCCACTTCCACAAGCACCATTCTCTCGCTCACACACACACACAAACACACACACACACACACACACGCACACACGCACATGCACACATGCGCATTACGTGCATGTACACACATTACATACACGTGTATACACACAGAGTAAAACCCGACAGATGTTTCCACAACAGTGTGTATTTGTTGTGAGACGAGGCAGTGCAAGGCACATCGGTTTAGTTCCTAAATTACAGCATCTTCTGTATCTGCTGAAGTGATTCGAGTTCAGGATTAAAAAACGGAGACGTTCTGCTCGCACATCCGAGTGTTCCTCATCCACAACATGAACCAGAATGAAGGTTTATCTCAAACGTGGAACATTTTTTTGTGTAACGAAGAAAAACTGATTGGGCTGTAATTAGTAGCTAGAGTCACAGAACAGAAGAAGGATCTGTTCATAATGAGATTAGAAGCTTCACTTGAATCAGAATCCCCTCAGTAAAGCCCTCAGAACACAGCTGCTGTGTGGAGTGGACTGAAGACTTGCTGGTCCTTCAAGTACTTCATTAGAGAGAAAAACGAACATCTGTATTTGATTATTTGATTACACCACCAACAGACCAGGAGGACCACACCGTGCACACATGCGAGCCCACTGCACCAACGGCTCAAGCATGAGTTCACCAAAAGCAGAACTAAAAGATGGGCCTTAAACAAACAGGAGAATGAGGACACGATGTCCGGAACCATCAGGTGTTAATTAAACTGGGTGGATGACCACTGGGAGAACATGGGTGTGGTAGATCAGTGAGTAACAAGGTGTATTAATTAAAAAGGGGCCTGCCACAAGATTTAGGAGCGTTGCTATGGCAATCTTTCCCCATTCATCGCAAATAGCATCGTTGAGGTCCGACACCAAATGTTGGACTAACAATCTCCATCTCCATCTACTGTGGTAATGCTTCATGCATTACCACATCCCATCTCATCTCCTTATCTTCCACGTAGTCCTCTACTAGGGTCACAGGGGGTGTGACCCAAGCCCCTCCAGGGGAGAACGTTTCGGGCTCTGGGTAGATACACCCAGGACAGAGTGCCAATCTATCCATGGGCACACACACTATATATAGGGACAATTAACAGCACTAGTGTAACTTGAATGCATGTTTTTGAACTGTGGGAGGAAAATCTAGCCAGACGAGAGAAGAAAATGAAAGTACTGGTCAAAAGTTTATGCTCCGTCATCTGTTTCATATAGCTGGGCTTTGTAGTTTTAGACTGTAGTCCACCGGTGTTCTTGTTTTTGTTAGTCCCCTGTTGGTACTTTGTTCTGGCTTGGTCAGGAGCATTACAGAACAGGTAGAATTTGGGTGGTGGATTGTTTGTCAGTTCTGCAGTGACACTGATGTGCTGAGGGGGTTTTAGTGCAGCGGTGCTGCTGTAGTTTTATTTAAATACCTCAGAGACACTGCAGGGATAGGAATAATGCATCGACCAAATAATACCTGCTCTGTGGTGCTACTATTGGGGTTCTGACCATTACAACAGAGTAAAGGGGATGTACAAAGTATGTACTGTAGTCCACAAAGATAGACAACAGCCTGGAACTTTAGAACTACAAAGTCTATCTTTACAGTAAATGGAACTGATGTACAAAAGGGGGCGTGTCCAAACCGAGTGTATATTCTGCGTATATGTATCCAGCACCCAGTGAAAGAGCAATGTGCATGCGGTACCCCAGATCCAGCGGACGTCTGTGTGTAGGTTTGCTAAGTAAACTTAACGGACAGGAGGTTAATCAGTAACCGTCCATTGAGTGTGCATTGCTTGTGTAACTGAATTAATTCTGCAGCGAGATTGAGCATCATCTTTAAAAACGCCCACTGACGTATTTAGGATGAGACCAGAAACCCGAAATCCTGTAGGGTGCCTGAAGATGAATGAAATAAAGTGTTTATTTTTCGCCTGTGGTTTCATCTTTGGTTCTTCATCACCAAAACCGGGTCTGAAACCCAGGACCCTGCAGGCATGTGGTGGACATGGCGAAGTCACTGACGCAGAAATTACATCATCATACAGTGCATCCGTCTATATTGGAGGAGTACAGAATAAACAGGGGCGCACCGCGCTTGCTAGATAAAATGACGAACGGCATGTTGTCAGTCACAAGATGCTGATGGCGGGTGGGCCCAGGAGGGGGCGTTATTCCTCCCCCTATTGTCTCATTGCAGCAGATACAGCTGCTTAGTTCAGCTTATTAAGCACCTTTGTGTCGTTTGTTTTATTTATTTAATTCCAACTCTCCGACTACCTGATGTCAACGTCGTTGTGCTTGTGCAGTAGTAAGCGCAGTGCCACGTGCTGTATATAACTGTCCGACTCACTAATCCTGAGATAATGTGTATTGATTAATTATTTTTATTCAATAATATAAAATGAACTAAAGCATTTATTTGTCTTACGTGGTTCCGTCCCACGCGGTTAGTTCCTCGTCACTGAAACAGCCTCCAGCTGCTGGTCAGATCCGCAGCAGCGTACTATTTAAAGAACACATAGCTCTGTCATGGCGTTTTGTTACTTCTCGCCTCGAGATGAAAGCGATTCCCTCGCCGCGACGCGAGCCTCACATCTCCACAGGAGGACGCGGTATATTAAAGGCGCACGGAATCTGGCCGGCATTACGACCGATGCGCTGGGGGAGATGCCAGAATGGGGCCCATCAGAGGAACCCTGCACGCCAACTCAAATAGCTTCCCTAACTCTCACCTTCTCACCGGAACCAGAGGAAACCAGTTAAACCAGGACACCGGTTAAAGACCGCGCTCGAATGAACGACTGCATCTCTGGTGTATGACCCAGACCCTCCTGCCACCTCACCCCCTTTTTTCCTCAGACTGGAGTCTGACTCTTTCATGCCCAAAGCACGGTGCCTCATATTAAAAGCTTCTGAGCGGTCACTCGGAAAAGTTTCTGCGCGGTTTGTTCCGCGTTTACATTCAGCCAGCGTTGCCATGATAATCCAGAAAAAGCTTCCTGTGTGCAACCGGGTCAAAGTAGGTACAGAGGAAATAGTGGGCCATGTGGAACACCCCTCCCCCGCTTCCAGCTCCTACAGACTGAACACAGATGCCGGCGTCTCCGCCTATTAAACCCTAAAACCCCGTGCCACCCCAGACCTGTGTATTTGAGTAACGCCGTTTGCCCGCCAGACTTAAAGTTGTGGTCAGAAAACCTGTTTCCTATTTTCCGGCTGTCTCGGGCTTCAGGCAATGAGAAATGACTTCGGCATTTTGGACCACTGTGCAGAGAACCTTTCCATGCCTGTGCATGGATCTACTTTCCTCCAGCGAGACACCTCAGGACTTCCGAAATTTTGGAAACTTTTGATTTCACCCCCCATGTTTTAGTAAATCGGATCGGACACATCACCCATGAAAAAGAACCCAGTGGGTTCTTTGTCCACCCAGATTGGGATTCGAATCGGATTCCCGGTGCTGAGGGGCGGATGTGCTAACTACGCCATCGTGCTGCCCAACAAACAGAATACAAAACAAATTGAACCTGTATTCTAAATCAACACAAAATACTATTACTATCGTTACAATAACAGACACAGTGTCAAGTCCAAGCCCAGTTGACGAGTCACCAATGATCACTACAATAGGGTCCAAAAATCCAAAACTAAGGAAATGTAGCTGATCAAGGGTCCAATGAGAGCAGGTCCTCTGTCCCTTCCCTACCCTTCCTGATCAGTGTTCTCTAATAAAGAGCAGTCATTAATGATCAAACTCTTAGCCAGACAGAGAGTTCATGTTTCCTAAAAGAACCAATATTTTGAAGATTCTGTTCTTACGCTGTGAAGGTAAAAGAAGGTTTCTGACTGAGCCGTGGTTCTGAGGTGGTTATGTATAGGTTGTGTTCTAAAACTTTACTGCTCATTAGCATAAAGTCTCAAAGCTAAGAGTCCTCACACACTCAGTACATGAAGACATGTCATGTGACCAGGTGTCAGTGGAACCCCTCAGAGTGGGTCACTGGACACGTGGTTCAGATGTAAGTAATGTTAAGGGGAGAAAATCCATGTGTGTCCAGGTTCACAGCCATACAATCTGTAAAGATCCCACAATGTACCGTACTCCACTCTACTGTACCGTAATGCACATTACTGTACTGCACTTTACATCAATGTACCTTGATGTACTGCACTGTGCTATAATGTACTGTACTCTACAGCAACGTAATGTACAGAACCGTACTGTAATGTACTGTATTGTAACATACCTTGATGTACTGCACAGAACTGTAATGTACTGCATCGTAAATGTACTGCACCCCACTGTACCACAATGCACTGCACTATACTGTAATGTACTGCACTGTATGTGATGTACTGCATGCCAATGTACAGTAATATAATGCACTCTACTGTACATCAATGTACTGCACCATACCGCACTGTAATGTACTGCACCGCACTCTACTGTACCATGATGCACTGCACTATACAGTAATGTACTGCGCCGCACTCTACTGTACCGTAATGTACTGCAATATAATGTACTTGCACACGTATTTATTATATTGCTATTTGTTTTTCGTTGTAACAAACATTAACGGATCTGCGGTTATCTGCATTAACCTGTTCTTTACATGACGCCATTAAGCAGCAAAAAGGAGGTTCACCTTCCTAATCTCATCTGCTTGGCCTTCAGAGTAGTTTTAGTTCTTGGGCTACCCGTGTGCATGTGACACACCGCCTTTTCTTGATAGCGAAGTAAAACATGATAGATCAGGTCAGTAAGGCAGCGTTGAGTAAGTAGCTTTAAAGAAATCAGGAGTGAAGTACCTATTTCTTAGCCTATAGAGGCTTACCATCAGTCCTTTGTCTAAATCTCCTTGTATGGCCACCTACCCAAGTTAAGGATGTTATCGGGTTAATTGGTTGTTAGGACAAATTTGCTCAATTATAATACACAGCTGAAAAACGTTACACTAAGTGAGTATAAAAGGGAGCATAACGTTCTAGGTTACTTTAGTATTTGAACCATCAGCAGTTGTTGGCTTGCTTACAGGCTCAAACTGGCCAGAAAGAAACAACTTTCTTTAGAGAGCTGTCAGTTCCTTGTGGTGTTAAGGAAAGAAGTCTACTCAATACGAGATATTGCCAAGAAATTGAAAATATCTGTGCTGTTAACTACTCCCTTTGAAAAGTCACAAAAACTGGCTCTAACAAGGACAGAAAAGTAGTGGTAGGGCCCCAATGCACAACTGTGCAAGAAGATAAATATCTTCGAGTTTGCAGTTTGAGAGAAAAACGCCTCACAGGCGGTCAACTGACAGATGCAATAAATGGAACCAGTCAACCACCAGTGTCAACATCAGCGTCAAGAGGCGACTTCAGGATGCTGGACTTCATGGCAGAATTGCCAAGAAAAGCCATATTTTACACTGGCCAATAAAAAGAAAATGGGTGATGTTTTTCTTTCAAAAAGAAAAGAGGGAATGTTGCAAGTAAACCCAAACTTTTAAGAGGGAGTATGGGTTTAAAATCTGACAAGCAAATAACATGCAGCAGCATGAATGTCTCTGCAGTCACTACAGATGTAAACCTGAACCTCCTCTGTTAAATCAATGATAAAGCATCCCTCACAATGCACTCCTCACAATCGGTTTTACAATACGAACAAATAAGAACATTCATCAATCCATAATTATGTTTGTCACATGTGCAAAGTGGAGAAAAAAGATTTCAACGTTCAATTCATCACCTGACGGGACTTCAAACGGGGCTGCAATTACATTCCAACTGAAAAGAACTCCCAACTTCAGGTTTTTATCTTCCTCCAAATAGACGCACTTAAAAATCTGACAACGCTCTCAGAGAGAAGAGAAGAGCCTCGTTTTAAAAAGCAACCATTATGAGCAACACACACATCATTCTATTAAAAAGGCCAGCGCCGTTTACAGCCAATTAGGGTTTTGAGAGCGTGAGGTGTAGAGTGGAGAGAAAGGACAGAACCATCGGCTGACTCCCTGAGAGCTTTAATGGAGAACGTTTATCTGCAGCGTTTGTTCCCCGAATGCACTGGACTGGGTTCTGTGGTTTTCTCTCCCACAGTCTCAAAACATGGATTTAAGGTAAATTGGGCACATATGAGCTCAAGTGACATCCAATTCCTAATCCATAGGGTTCAATATGACATCGGTCCACCCTTTGCAGCAAGAACCGCTTTGACTCTCCTGGAAGGATTATATGTATTTAGTGTGTTTATAGGTATTTTGTACAATTCTACCAGAAGCACATTTGTGAGTACAAAAAGGCCCAGCTCTCAGTCTCTGTTCTAATTCCTCCCAAAGATGTTCTATCGGGTTAAGGCCAGTCAAGTTGACTCACACCAGACTCTGTCATCCATGTGTTTATGGACCTTGCTTTGTGCGCAGTCATGTTGGAAGAAGAAGGGGCCAGCTCTAAACTGTTCCCACAAAGTTGGGAGCATAGAATTGTCCAAAATGTTCTGATGCCCAGCTCCTGAAAAACAACCCCTGCACCAAACTTCACACTTGGCAAAATGCAGTCGGACAAGTACCGTTCTCCTGGCAACTGCAAACCCAGATTTGTCCATCAGATTGCCAGATGGAGAAGCGCGAATCCTCACTCTGGAAAATGCATCTCCATTACTCTGGAGTCCAGTGGCTGAATGCTTTACACCACTTGTAAAAACACACCTGTGGCCATGGAAGTGATTGGAACACCTCATTCTAATCATTTAAATAGGTGAGCAAATACTTTTGGCAACATAGAGCATGTTTCTAAAGTTCCATAGGTTTGATGGTTTAAAAAGTGTTTAATACCCTGTCCTGCTTTTGTTCTTACTACAAGTTGGCTGCGCGACCAGTTGCACTAGCCCCTCTCTTTCTACCCATGTTGTAGAAATACAGTGGAACTGGCAAGGCAACTTATATGTCTACATACCAATACCAAAAGCATATAAAGTGTTTGTACGAATGTGGGAGGGGTTTATAAAGCCTTAAACATATAATAAAATATATACATACAATAAATATAACGTCACTACATCGCGAGGCCTCTGGAAAGTAAAAACTACAATATGTGAGGGTTTACTGTACATGCTCATCACGTCACGTCAGTAATGGACTTGTTTTTGTCTGTCACATCTAGGGGGTAAAGAATTTAGAGTGCCCACAAGTTCTCATAAAAAAGTAGGTTTAGTCAAATTAGTGTAAAAAGCAACAGAGCTTAATTACAGTTTTTATTAGGTCTGGTTATAGATGTGGAATATTCTGCTGAATAAGCGTTAGCACATTCAAAATGTTTCCAAAAGCATAGGCAAGGCAAGTTTATTTATAGAGCATCTTTTATACAAGCCATTAAAAGAATTAAAATAAAAATGAAAATGTGAATAAAAAAAGAAAATAGTGCATTACAAGAAAAGTACATAAAGAGTAAAAGAAAATATAATAATAATATTTAAAAAAAAAAAAAACTGTAGTTAGTAGTGACTAGTAAATTAAACTGAACTGTAAGCCTGCTCAAACAGGAATGTTTTTAGTCTGGATTTAAAAGTCGGGGCTCACGTCACAACCGCTGCACAGCGCCGACAAAACGACTTGCACTGCTCCAGAGCTGCTGTAAATTACTTTCTGTAATTTCCATGTATCATTACCACTTGCGGTCCAAACTCCACCTCTAAACTGAGCTACACGGCGCAGGGCATGTTTGGAGGCGTTGTACAGCTACTGCTTGGATGTAGAGCTTGCCTCTTAATTTTGGTTTCGTTTTTTGTTCTGTTTTTGGTCTTTGCACGTTCTGTACCTTTGTATTCTGCATGAGAAATTGCATTCCGTTCTTCCTCTAATAGATGGATGGTTGGTTATTAGTCTCTTGTGGTTTTGTCTCACTGTTTGTGTTTACAGCAGACACAACCATAACACACATTGCCCGGCGTACCGCGTCCCATGACATAATACAATCAAACACGTCGCAGATTTTAGGCAAAATAGGCATAAGATCCCATAGGTGGATCCCAAACTCTACACGTCAAACAAACGAGTGCTTAACCTGAATATCCAAAAACCAGCTCCGAACACAAAGGGTATAAATCATAGGTGGGGTAAAGAACCATGGCAGAACCATTGCTGTGGACGACGGGAAGCGTCGCAAAAAAACACAACTCTGGGATTCTTTTTTTTAAATTCTCCCATTGTGGTGTTACCTCACACACACATCCAACATGTTGACGCCCAGGCTCATTATTTTCAGCCCATGTGACAGAATTGGTGAAATATCTTTAAGTACATTTCAAAGACCAACAATATAAAAGATCTCTGTAAGTTTACATGGAGGAATCGCAGGAGAAAAAATGAGCCTCTGGGCAAGAAATCAAAGGAGAAACACACCATCTGAGCCGCAAACGCTTCGTACACGGAGAAAAATGTTACAGAGCTAAGAAAAGGCTTTTGAAAAGCACCACCGTGTGGTCCATTCTAATAAGAACCAGGTTTGATGGAACCACCAATTCCTATTAAACTCCAACACGGTCGTTGCTACACCGATGGGCCGAGAGATCCTCCCTCTAGTCCAAACCAAAATCCAGTCCCCTCAGACCTCATTAGTTCCACCTGCTCGGCATAAGTAACATTTCAATCGACGCAGAGGCATTGAATAAGCCGCCAACATCATCTACCACTTAGTTCTCCCAAAGATAATATACTAAATTGATGTGAATGTGAAAGGCCATCCAGTGGACGGTCAGAGCAGTGTTTAGAGTCCCGATGCTGATCTGCAGACTGCATTGGAGCTATGACACAGCGCAGACCCTGTGGGGGATGTGGGGGAGCAGGTCAGTCTAACAGGTGTTTTCTAATTTGCATCCTAAAGACAGTAGTATGTAGTGATGTACACACAGACAACGGAAAACATACTGCAAAAGAGCTGTTTAACTTTCAATTAAAAAAAAAAAAATCATATAAAAAACAAATTAAATGAAAACAAAATAGGGGCAGGGCATGGTGGCTTAATGGTTAGCACATTCACCTTTCAGCGCTGGGGTTTCCTGCTTCGAATCCCGAATCTGGGTGGAGTTTCCATGTTTTTCCCCCATGTTTGCTTTGGTTTCCTCCCACAGTCCAAAAACATGGATTCAAGGTAAACTGGCTGCTCTAAATTGTCCCTACAGTCTGTGTGTGTGGGTGAGTGTGTGCCCAGCGTTATATAGGTGCACTGTCCTGGATGTATTTGTCCAGCTCCTGAGATGTTCTCTCCCCTGGATGGGCATGGGAAACCACCCCTTCCCACTCCGATCCTGGATTAAGCGGAAAATAGTGAATAAAAGAATGAATGGAAAAAGAGGCAGTCAGAGGCTTGGGGTTAAGGAACCAAGCTTGCGACCTAAAGGCCCCCAGTTCGATTCCCGGTTTCAATAAGTACTACAGCTGAAGTGCCCTTGAGCTTAACCTCAACTGCTCCCTGGGCCTTGTACAAGGCTGCCCACCGTTCTGGGTGTGTGCTCACTTCACTCTGTGTGTGTGTGTGTGTGTGTGTGTGTGTGTGTGTGTATATATATATATGGGTGTGTGGGTGTGTCACTGCATGGATGGGTTAAACGTGGAGGGCAATTCAAAGCAGCCAATTTGAATCTTCGGTTTGGGACTGTGAGAGGAGAGAACCTGGAGAAAATCCACAACAGACACAGAGACATGGAAGCTTCACCCAGACTGGGATTCAAACCTGGAGATGGCGTAGTGCTCAGCATGTTCGCCTCTAAGGGGATCCAGGTTCGAATCTCAATATGGGTGGTTTCCATGTACTCTGCGTGAGCATGTGGGTTTGCTCCGGGTTCTCCAGTTTTTTCCCACAAACCAAAAATATGGTTTCAAGGTGAATTTTTAATTGCCTCTATCTCAATTGCCCCTATACGTGTGAGTAAGTGTGCGCCCAGCGATAGATTGCCACCCTGTCCTGAGTGTATCTGATCACACCCAAAATGTTCTCCCCTGGATGGTAGTTTCAGCAGCATAGGCCAGGGGCAGCTTTCCGGCCACCAGGGGGAGCTCACCACAGCACAAAACCTATGCTAGGTCTTACTTTCGGGGGGAAGCCTTATATTTAACAATCCAGCAAAATCTCTACTTAATCTTATTTTCAGGGAACGTCTTATTTCGGAGAAACATAGTAAATGAATTAGTTTATCAGAGTTGTTAAGGAAGTCCCTTAATCCTCGTCACCCTTTGTGACGTAATAAACTAAGACTTGATATGAAACAGATTTAAAGTTGAAGTGAGTCAGAAAAATCCCTGCAGACTAAAAAAAAAACCTGTTTGTTTAAACCCCACAATAATACTAATAAAAAAAAGTCCCATCTGGATCTACCCCGCCGGGGTTGTTCAGATGTGGTGCTGTGCTCTGCAGCGCTGACGCGCCGCGAGGCTTAAAATAGCTCCAGAACTGCTGAGGAGCCGTGGAGCCAAACATTAGCAGCCATTCATAGTTCAGTCACACAAACAGCAGCAGCTGCTGAGTCTCTCTTCAAACAAACTTTGCATTTTTTTTCCTTCGCACAAAGCATGGTAGGACACACCCACCTGACCAGACTCCACCTTCTTGCTGCCTTTAAAGCATTTATAAAAGAATGGGTTGTTCCAAAGGGCTGACTGAATTCCAGTGTGGAACTGTAACAGGACGGCGGCAAATGACTTCCCGCCACAACGGAAGTCGTAGGAACCACGTAATGTTGCAGCGCAGGTCGCTGGGTGCAGAATGCTCACCGGGTTCCTGACCTCCTCTGGAATTTGCATCAGCGCAGGACCTTCATTACATTTTATGCAAAGGGACTTGCAAGCATTCCAACATGATGTTTAGGGTGAGTGGATGGGGTCATGACCCAGCACCTCTAAACCAATGAGAACCAAGGGCCTTGCTTAAGGGACCACATTGCTACTTTAGTAAAGTTAGGATTCGAACCCCAAATCTTCAGTCTGCTATCCCAACACCTTAACTACTGCTCTACCACATCTTTACAGGAGCACTACAGACATGTTCTGAGTACCCAATCTAAAAGTCTGAAGAAGCCTTAAAAAAACGTACCAGTGGAACCAACTTTATCTTAATGACATTTTTGACAATTACATGCTTTCAACCGAATAGCAACAGTTTGGGGAAGGTCCTTCACTGTTCCCCCACTGCTGAGAGGTTTATGTGGAAGAACCTGAGAGACTAACACAGAACCCAGTTCTTTAACCGTACAGGCTGAGGGGCTGATGCATGGCATATAGCGCTTAACACACAGGTAGAGCAACGAGCATGATGCGTGGTGCTTGGCGTATAGCGATTAACGCACGGGTAGAGCGGAGGGTATAACACGTGGTGCTTGACGTATAGCGATTTAATCAGGAGTAGAGCGGCGGGAATGACGCGTGGTTCTTGGAGTATAGCGATTAACGCACAGGTAGAGCAATGAGCATGATGCATGGTCTTGGCATATAGCGATTAACGCACGAGTAGAGTGGAGGGCATGAGGTGTAGTGCTTGGTGTATAGCGATTGGCGTATGGGTAGAGCGGCGGGCATGACGCATGGTGTCTGGTGTATAGCAATGAACGCATGGGTAGAGTGGAGGGCATGACCCATGGTGCCTGGCGTACAGTGATTAACGCACGGGTAAAGCGGCGGGCATGACGAGTGGTTCTTGGAGTAGAGCAATTGCAGCATGGGTAAAGCGGAGGGCATGATTCATGGTGCTTGGTGTATAGCAATTAACACACTGGTAAAGCAGAGGGCATGACACATAGGTGGGAAAAGTGTATAATTGCGATTAAAAGAAAATAAAGCAGCACTGTTGCACTAAAACCCCTCAACTAATTCTGTGATGCTCTTGACCAATAGAGAAGAGAACCAACAGGAGACGAAGAAAAACAAGAAAACCGATGGACTACAGCCTGTAATTATAAAACTACAAAGTCCATACATATGGTAAGGAAGAAACAGAGAATGGGGCAAGAAGGGGGCGTGACCAAATTTCTAATAACTTACTTGACACGTTCTCAGCGGTTTAAAGACGCTCACACCCGCAGTGACACCACTGTGATTATAGGAAGGTGTCACGTTGTTATATGCATGGCGGCGGCTGCTGCTGCTTTGTGGGGTTTCACTTGGGGCGGTTGTGGCTGGTTTCATAAACACACGTATCACAGCCACACGGCAACAAATCAGAGTGCAGACTCACGTCCACGAACCTAAAGCACTTTGCTGATGACTGGAAATAAATAAAGCAAGAAATAAATAAAAACGCCCCAGCAGATATCAGTTGAACCTCTTTATTTAGTAGAAAGTGTTGCGAACAAAATAACATAAAAATGATCAAAATGTAAATCAAAATCATCCCATGGAGGATCAGGCGGGTCCAATACATCGATCGCAATCGATTGGCCGTTCACACAATGCACACTGGCAGGTCACCCTTTAACACTCCACATGTCATTTTCTGTAAAATCCACCTGTTTATGAGCCTTTTCTCCCTATTTATTTTATCGACGAAAATGATTGAGTTTTCATTGGTTAATTTTGTCCCATCACTTCATCAGGTCAGGGTTCACAGTGTGTTCAGAATAGAGTTGGATATTATATGCCATACTGTAAGCTCATGGTTTCAGCTTGTTGTTTTCTGCAGCTGTTACTTTTTGGAACGTATCACTTGTAAGTTTAATTTTGCATAACAATATTTGTCAAACAGCAATTAATGGACAAATACTTGTACATTAATTGAAAGAGAAACTGAATGTGGCATAAAAAAAAACATAAGAAAATAAGGCATGTATGACAGCATTTTTATTTTGGATTAACCTACTTATGTGAATCAGCCTTTAATGAAGTCCAGATATTGGTTCCCCTACACTGATGATCATTTGGAAGCCTGCTTGAGAATCAGCATCAGCAGCTACTGTTCAGACTCCTCCCACCTGGCTGACAGCATTCAGTGCAGATCATCAAAATAATAGTGTTGTTTTTTGTGGTTTGCCCTGTATTGTAATAATATCAACATGATGTGTGTATAAAGGGTTAAGCATTAAAGTAAAAAAAAAAATATGAATCATGATGACATGTCCACTGGAAAAAGTAGATCCCAGGCTGAGTACACCTGCTGTAGATTAGCTGTGTTCAATACTCCTCAGGGCCACTGGGTTGTGTGTGTGTATATACGTGGGTATAGGGTGTGTAAAGAAGTTCAGCTGCTATCTCACTGTACCAGATCAGACCTCACGGCAGTGCAGACGTTCCAATACAAGACCACTTAAAGCCTTAACTTTGTGTCTTTGTGTTTATTTTTATACGTAAAGACTACAACTGTATATAAAATACACTATATACACAAACGTATTGGGATGCCAACAAATTCCACAAAGACAAGAGTCTCGTTTAAGCCTCCAGTCTTTGAAAAGCCTTCAAACGATCCTGAAGCCAGACTGTGAGGTGGTGAGGTCAGACACTGATGTTAGTCCAGGAGACCGGTCACACACTATGATAAGAAAACAAGGTTTGATTTATAAATGCGTAAACTGAAGGCAAAATCATTAAGCAGTCGTTCTTGACGTGACCTAGTCCGCTTTTTTAACAATGAACAATAATCGCTAAATAATGTTTCGCTAACAATCAACCATCCAGGAGCCGAATGACAGAATGCAGATCATGAAAAAAAAAACATTAATATGTATCAATAATGTATTGGTAAGTAGCCATAAAAGATGCTTCATTCATTCATTCCCTTCCGCTTATTCCTCTACAAGGGTCGCAGGGGGTTCCCCCTGCCCATCCAGTGGAAAACATCTCAAACGCTGGACAGGGCGCCAAAGTATTGCACACAATCGCTCACTCACACACAAAATGCCTTGTCAATTCCACCATATATCATGGACATACAGGAGAATCGAAATATTGTTTCTTTCTCTCGCTCAAAAAAAAAAAGCGTTGTAAACAGTGTAAAAAAAAAAAGTCTCCATAATATTGTATATAATAATATTAGTTTCGATGCTTAGATTGGCTGATTGGCTGTCGCTTGTTTAGTTGTGGCATTATTCACAATAACCCACACATTTGACCGCTTCACAATCGTAAATGCGCGATACAAAATATACTGTTTTCCTAAGTTTTTCATAAACTTCTTTTTGTAATTTGGCCACTAGATGGCATCGTTTGATTGGCCACACCATAAGTTTGTCCCCTTTCATACCCATAGCAGCCGAGATGCAGATGTTTTATTTGCAGCATTAGACGGTGCATTATCATGCATGAAAATGATCTTGCTTCAGAATGCACGGTTCTTCTTCTTAAACCATGGCAGGAAGTGCTGTTTGAGAAACTCCACATACATTATGGAGGTCATGTGACGATCCCCTTCAGGGATCCTAAAGGGGCCGACAATCTCTCTCCCCATGTTTCCAGCCCAAAACATTACTCCACCTCCTCCTTGTTGGCGCCGTAGCCTTGTTTGCATGGGGTGTCCATCAACCAGC
>JAOUQT010309619.1:0-15142 GCA_025769995.1 Xyliphius kryptos | reverse complement strand
TGCACAAAAAAATGCATTCAAAGAATTTCATGATTGCACTATTTCAAATTATTCTAATTCGTTGACCAGTACCTGTACATGACCATTTCATTATAGTTTAACTACTTTGTTAATTATTAATTGTGTGATATACAAATGGAAGAAGCCAATACCAATCTTTACGGCACATAACTGTATTTTTGATATTTTTAATACAATTTTAACATTTATCTAAAGTTTTCAAGCACAACACAGTCGCTTAACTATAATGCTGAAAATAATAGTCGTTGAGGGTTTGACTTTGTGTATCAATGTGTGGGTGTGTTTAGAGGAGGAAGAGGTGGATAAGATGATGGAGCAGAAGCTAAAGGAGGAAGAGGAGAGAAAAAGGAAGAAGGAGATGGAGGAGAGAATGTCACTAGAAGAGACTAAAGAGCAGGTAAGTGTCTTCTACCCTCTGCTTAAATGTGGCATAGGTGATGTTTAGACATTATACATTTCGGCC
The DNA here is from genome assembly GCA_025769995.1 of Xyliphius kryptos. NCBI lineage: Eukaryota > Metazoa > Chordata > Actinopteri > Siluriformes > Aspredinidae > Xyliphius > Xyliphius kryptos. The sequence goes on along the minus strand of JAOUQT010309619.1, from coordinate 14,658 downwards.
TGATAGTTCAGCTCTCTGAGCTGCTGTGATATGTGGCTTTGATCCACACACCTGGATGCCTCTATTTTACAATAACACTAGTAAAAGGTGACTTTTGGCAAATCTAAAAAAAAAAATACTTTTTTTGTTTAGCTGTGAAAAAACTACACAATTACAGTATGTAATACCAAACGTTTTAAATTATGCTTTTTTTCTAATTTAAATGTATTTCTTTGGTCCATTTCAAGCATTTGAACCAAATGTAACTTGATGAGTAAAGATGAAACAGAGCCACTGTGTTCAACAAATTTTACACATACACACTGTTTTTACCAGCACAAACCTTTTTTTTAACTCTTTATCTCACTGCACATGCTCGCATCCTTCTTTTAGAAACACAAACCTTAATTTTACAACACCGTAATAACATTTCAACCAGCTGTATGTGAGGCTGTATGTTACTGCAGTAAACATGTCAACTGTGTGGAGGTTTAAAGATTTATGTTATGTTATTTTAGCAGGCAGTTATGGAACTAACAGGTTAATAAAGGGCCAAATAAAATGCTAATATTATTTTATGTTAAGAAATGTAGTTATGATGTGTTTTTTGTAAATGCTGACATTATTCAGTCCTGCTGTAATAAGTCTGTGAATATATATAGATGCTTCATATATTAATCTTAATTGTTACTTTGGTTCTGTTAGATAATGAAAATGGGGGAAAAGCTGCAGGGGCTGCAGGAGGAAAAACATCAGCTTTTTCTCCAGCTGAAAAAAGTCCTTCATGAAGAGGAGAAACGTAGAAGAAAAGAACAGAGGTGTGCACACAGCAACACAAAAAATGCTAGGGATACATTAACATTCTTGGCGAATTTGGAGTTTATAATAACTTTTTGGCAGATAGCTGATCAATTACTTGTACTACTGGTTATTAAATTGAAAATGTAGAAAACAAATGACAAACAAATTTTATTTATCAAATTAAAAATTTAGCTTTTTTTAATGTTGCTGTTGTTTTTCTCTTTTGGGACAGTAAGGATTTTTTTGTTTAAAATATTACTTTTTATTTTAAAATAAATATTTGTTATATCCTAAATCTCACAGCATCTTTGGCTGAACACAAATTTTATTTACAAAATTCAATAACATTATCTTTATTAAAATATTTTTTCACAAAGTTTAAGTCGTTACATGTACTTACTATCCACATAATTGGGCACACCAGTTTATCAGTTCCACTTATATAATGCACGTTGTATTTATACAATAACAGACTATAGTCCTTCTTGTTCATTATATATTTTAAAACACCCCTTTATTCAGTTTTTTTTATAAGAAAACCACTACAGAGCTTTTATTATTTGGTTCTTGAATTATTCTTAGCACTGCAGTTACATTGTTGCACTGGTACAATCAGATCAGACACAACAGTGCTACCAAAGAGTTTACTGTAAATGCGTCTACCTTGTTGTTCCACCTTCTAGATGCTAGAAACACATGCTCATTTGTTGCTATCCAATTTTTGTTATCAAATTCGGATTATTTTAGTATGGGAGTGGTAGCTCAGTGGTTAGAGTGTTGGACTTGCAATCTAAGGGTTGTGGTTTCAAATCCCAGGTCCATTACAGTTACCAATGTAGGTCCCTGAGCAAGACCCTTAACCCTCATTGCTCCAGGGGTGCTGTATCAACCCTGTGTTCTGTCCCCAAACATCAAGTTGGGATACTTGTAAGTCGCTTTGGATAAAAGCGTCTGAAAAATGACCAGATATTAATGTAATGTAAATATATTATTTAGTCTAGCAATGCCTCGCACTGGTGAGATTGGATCAGACATAGCAGCACTGTTGGAAACTCAGGAGTCAGTTCAGAATTTCCAAGAGGTTACCCCCCATCTACAGTACTAGTCAAATAAATCCTGCTCTGGGATTATGGCAAAACACTAAAAAGTATTGTTCTAACAGAAAAAAAACATTTAGTTTTTCAATTAACTGAGATATGATGTGTCATTGAATTTTACATAAGGTAGACATAAAATATGGTGATCTTTGTGTGATGTCTGAAATTTTAACACCATCTATGAACTTGTATTTAATTTCAGTGACATGACCACACTGACCTCAGCTACCTATCCATCCAACATGCCTGTACATTCCAGTCAGCACCTGCTCAGCATGCAGCGTGAGTCTCGTACACACACATACACTGCTTTAACACACTTGGTGAGGATCCTGATCAGTCTGATTTATGGAATACCTAATTATGTGATTGACAAACTAAAATAGACGATATTATAAATTTTAATTTAAACAAAATATATGAAATTTTTTCCTTCCTTTTAAGTGGGTTAAATGTATTAAAACACAATTACTGCTTCAATTGACAATAGATATAGTAATAAAAAAATAAAACCTTATAAAGGAGCATTTTTCATTTTCTTTCTAGCTATTTCTTTATAATTTTGTAGCTATTATTCTGTAAAGGATTTTGACTGTGTCTGCAAAATATTCACCTATTCAATCCAAAAGGGGTCAGTCATTGATGTTAAGAAAGATAAATGTCAGGGCTCTGTATGAGCCAAGTCAGATTTTTCCAAACTTATATCACGCAATTTTACAACCCAGTTATTAGATTTCCCTGTCGTTCTGTTATTTGCAGTAGCACATCGCCTCTAATGTACTATTGCTGTCATACAACACTCCAACAGCAATTTCTAAGCACTGTAGTTTTTTTGTCTTATTTAATCATTCATATGGTTTTGTTAGTACAAATAATTCTTGTGAGGCTCAGTTTGTTGCTAATAAAAATATAAACATTCAAAGTTTAAAGTGAAGTTTTAGAAGGTTCTACTAAGTAGCGATATCGCTAGACAAAGTTTTTAGCTAAGGTTAGATAAATATTGTTTTTTTTTTAATCACCTTTGGTCATACAAGCAGGTCTCATTTATCTAAAATTATAATAAATGCAGTAGAAAAACAACAGATCTGTAATCTGTTTAGTGCATGGCAATACATCAATGGAGTGACACTGTGTTGTTTTAAAAAAGCCATGATGTCAACGCATATTTTATGACAGTGAAAACAATTCTCAACCAATTGGATGGTAAGGTTAAAACAGTTTTTTTAAACCTGAACTTCCAACTGGCTGTGGCAGTTGCTACAGCAAAAGGCCGCTTGGTGGCACATTATCGCCTTACAAAGAGAAGGTAATGGCTTTCTTTCATGAGTTCCTTTTTGAATGTTCTCACTGTGTCTGTGTAGATTTGTCCAATGAGCTCTGATTACTCACCACAGTCCAAAAAACTTGCTAGTTAGTTGGTGAACTGCTATCTTAAGTTATGCAGTGTTTGTGTGTCTACCATCGATGGACTACCCAGGGTTTTTCCCCAATCTTTCACCGCAGGAAAGGTTACAGTACTTTTTTTTTTTTTTTAAACTTTTATCCTGTTATTAAACCTAATTGAACACAGCCCTTAACACACTTGCCTTGCAAAATCATAAACTACAGCAGCATTCTTTGACCAAAATAAAAGAAAAAACTTTTCTGGTTGTGGTGTGGTGGAATAATGATGACAGCATGGTTTAGGCAGACGACAAAGAAAATGTTTATGTGCAATAGTACATGTTGGTTTCAACTAAAACAAGCTAAAACAAGCTTCTATTATTCTGGAAATGATTTTGACGGTGTCTGCAAAATTATTTACTGATTCAATCCAGAAGGGGTCAGTCATTGATGTTAAAAAAGATATATGTCAGGGCTCTGTATAAGCCAAGTCAAAGTCTTTCAAACTAATATCACACAATTTTACAACCCAGTAATTAAATATTTTGTCATTCAGTTATTTGCAGTAGCACGTGGCCTCTAATGTACTATTGCAATAATACAACACTCCAACAGCAATTTCTAAGCACTGTAGTTTTTTTGTTTTATTTAATTATTCATATGGTTTTGTTAGTACAAATAATTCTCTTGAGGCTCAGTTTGTTGCTAATAAAAATATAAACATTCAGAGTTTAAAGGTTTTAGCTAAGGTAGATAAATATTGCTAATAAAATTGGGTTGGTTTTTTTTTTTATCATCTCTGGTCCTACCAGCAGTTGTAATTTATCTAAAATTAAATTGAATGCTGTAGAAAAACAACAGATCTGTAATCTGTATAGTGCATGGCAAAAATCAGAAACTTTTAAAAACACAGTTACTTAGCCATGGGGATATTCTTGTCCCTGCAACAGACATCAGTTTTATACAAACATTTGAGTAAATGTGGTTAAAGTCCATGTTTAACACACCTGTACAGTAAACAAACCTCAGTTTGCATTTACTGGTTACTTAATTAACCTTACTGGAAATCAAAGAAACATAAAGAGTGGCCTGTACAATAGTAAATGTGTGTATAAACACATACACAATCTAAGAAACATCATGAGGTGGTATACTGATGTGTGTGTGTGTGTGTGTGTGTGTGTGTGTGTGTGTGTGTGTGTGTGTGTGTGTGTGTGAGAGTGTGTGAGAGAGAGAGTGCGTGAGGGTTAGCCATCTGTGATTTATGATTTACTACATGAAGGCATGTAATATGTAGTAACGTAAATTTAGCAAGACGTTAATTTTAGGTGATTTTACACATAGGCTTTTCTATTTTCATACAGAGACACCAAAGACTTTTGTGTTCATGCGGAACATGATTACGCCAGTCTTTTGCTTTTAGGCTGGTTTTTCAGGGGGTTTTGGTATGGGTGGAGATGCAGAGTTTCAGGCATTCTTCAAATGTGGACAGAGAACCAAGTGCAATTGAATGTATTTTTAGATTCTCTTTCATTTACAGACCGCTGAAGCTAATCTCTCAAAAATGCAGGAAGCCTAAAATAAAACACGGTCTAAGAAAAAGACAACTATACTGTAATCCCACAAAGCTGCTCAGGACATATACTTCTAAGGCGGTCTATTACTAGTTTACGAGAGATTATTCGCAGGTGGTTTCCATCAAAGACACCACACCAGTACCATGTTTATCCAAAGCTCCAACAGTAAACTCCTTAAATATCCAAAAAATAATAAACACATGCAAACATTAGTTTTTTTTCTTTTTTTGTTACTGTAAAAAGAAGAAAGACTAAAAAATACAAAAGGCAGATCTTTTTATGTTACACCAACTAAAAAAAAGTTTATTTGCAATATTGCCCTCCCCTATAGATCAGCTACAAATCCCATTACCAGGTTGGTTGTTTAACAAAACTTATTTAATTTGTAATTTAAAAAAAAAAAAAAAAAAAAAAAACTAATCATAATACATGCTGCTCATAAAAGTTGGGGCAGAGTAAAAAAAATTGCAATTAGCAACTAACTTGCTGTGCAAGCAGGGATGAGTCATGATTTAACATTTTGTGCCAAATGTGAGAGAATTGTCAGTCAATTCAAATACATGGTTTTTCAAGTTTGCAAAGAATCACCATTTATAGTTTATAATATCATAAAAAATATTTAGAATGTCATCAGAAACATCACGGGGCAAACAGCCAAGGGACAAACCCAAAACGGAGCTTTTTATGTGGCAGTAAAAGGCTCAGTGTTCTCGTTGCCTGTTTAGTGAGTTTGTTATTTATGGTATTACCAAGGTGATTTTTCCAGAAACTCCATGTCTATTACAGCATGACAATGACAAGCTTTACAATGCATAAGTTCCAACAGGATGGCTTCAAGTTGAAAACGGTGTGGCTCATCATAAGGAAGAGAATCGAACAACAGTGACAGTGCTCTGAGAAGCAGCTAAAATTGTCTTAACTATATTGGTGTGTTGCAGGAAATAAATACAATTTTAGTTTGTATTTAATATGATTAACTTAATCATGACTGAAAATATTGTCTCTCTAAAGGTTCAAGTGAATTAATAGAGTTCAATCTCTATTGTAATTAAAAGGGTGTATCATCTTTGTCTGGAAATAATTGTTTGTAATCAAAGTTGTAATATCACTCCAAATGTCAGTAAAACTGAAGTTAAGAGTAGATGTATGCTAATATCCTGTAAGAGTTTCTTACTGACTTATCATTTCTTCTCTTGTTAATTTAAATTATCTTATTGTTTTTTTCCCTCCTCTCTCTTTGTAGCTGGTTCTGTCTCTCATGCTCGTTCGGCCGTTCTATTAAATGAGCGCAGCAAGCAACTGTTTCAGTCACCTGTCATTTCTGTAAGTATAACACACAAGCGCCCTTACGTTCTGATGATGGACATTGCAATTTCAGTGTTTATACATTGATATTAATAATATATGAACATGGTTGATGTTTGATGTTACGTGAGACTAATTAAATGGGCAAATTATGTCTATAATTCTCGATGTAAATCTGTTTATTCTTTTCTTTCTGTAGAGTCGTCACTTCCCATCTCAGTCTGGCTTTAGTACGGTCGTTTCTGAGCATGCACAGTTTGGAGCCCAAGCAGGACACAGCTCATTTGGTGTTGCGCAGCCTCAGCACGCCGCCAGCTTTAACCCTAACCAGTCAGCACCTGCCACCTACAGCAGCCCTGCCCACATTAGAAGTGTGTCAAAACAGCATGATTACATGAATAACATTTAAATAAAACTGTTAGGAAGAACTTAGGTTTCATGGGAAAATAAGGATTCTGTAAATATACGTGTTAACCTTAATACCTTTAGAAAAAAATATAGAAAAACGGCTGTTTCTGCAGTCTGATTTTTCTTTCTATAACAGAGTGGTTTATTCAGTCCATTTGGATTTCTAATGTGGCATCATATATGCCGATTAGAGAAATCATTCTAAATGTCTTGAGGACATCTACATTTATTCATTCATTCATTATGTTCTGCCTAATCCTGTACTTAAGTCGCGGTGGGTTCCCCATGCCCATCCAGAGGAACAGAGCAGTGCTGTGCAGACACACCTTGGACAGGATGCCAATCCATCGCTGGGCACACACTCACTCACACAAACACACACTCTATACAGAGAAATTTGGAGCATTCAATTTACCCTGAATCCATGTGGGAGGACCCGGAGGAAACCCACGCAGACATGGGGAGAACATGAAAACTCCATCAAAATTGGGATTCAAACCGAGTATCCCCAGTGCTGAGAGGAGATGATGCTAACCACTAAGCCACCATGCTCCCTTTAGGACATCTATTTACAAAATAATAAAATATAATTACATTTGTAAACTTCTTAAGACCACTCACTAAATTCACTAAATGTGCTGTGCATCTACAGTGTGCTGCTGAATCTGAGAGCAACTGTAGAAACGGTCACTTTCTACATTTTACAAAGTTATTGAAGTGTAATTGCTATAAACTTTTATGCTATGCCATGTTCTCAAGACATGACACTATAAACCTGTCAGTGTCAAATTGATAAATTGTTTGCCAATGTGCTTTATGGCGTTTTAGATTGGGTCCAGGTTTTGACCCTTAAATTCAAGTGTCAATTTTTTTTTGTGTTAAAATGGTTTGTGTGTTTTTTGTGTCTGTTGTAGGTGCATCCGCATTCCAGGCAATGCAGTACCTGCCTCACCAGCAGCCAGGTTACACCGTACACACTCACTTCACCTCCCAGCCAGGTGTGTTTGTGTGTGTGTGTCTGTGTGTGTCTGTGCGTGTGTGCGTGCGCGCATGTATACAAACATGTGACTACAATTATTTCATTCACTGTGTTGTTCTACAGGATTTATCCCCAGTGCTGGAATCCCCCTGCAAAAGCAGCTGGAACATGCCAACCAGCAGTCAGGCTTCACCGACTCGGTGAGTAAATGTCTAAACTGCTCTACTGCACCGTGGTTTATTTATTCCAGTTGAATTAAATGCCATTTGTGTTGATGTTATTGGTTACCATTAATGTAGTTAATATATTAGAGTAAAGTTGAGAAGTTAAAATCAAAATGAAATAATTAGTTTTCCAAAATTGGACGAGTAGTGTTTTATATTACATCTTAAAACACCGACCTGAATAAAATTTTAGTTTAAACAACAAAGGCTGTAACAATACTTACTAACAATTTGTAATCCGACTTGTGGACCTTATTACACTGTATCTGTATGTGTCAAATAAAATATTACTTGTAGTCATAATATTTGAATTATAAATCTCTACCTTCAGGTTTCTTACCAGCTTTCTTGCCAAATATTTTTGTAAAAATCAAGGTGGTTTAAAAGCATTTATTATTTAACAGATTTTTGCTTGCATTCACTTATTTGACATTAAAGCTGATCGTTTTATCAGAGTTTGCATTTACAATTATAAAACATTATTTTACATTCTTATATTTCACTTTAAAACTTATAGCAGTTAATGCACAAACTATGTTTCTTACACATTCTGTTTGTTTTTTGATTACTTGTATTAAGATTAAAAAAAAAAATTATTCATCACGTGAAATTGAAAGAACTTGTGAGAACATCCCATGTTTTGAGAATATAGTGTAACTCGGATAAACATTGCAATCCTGGTAAAGCCGGACTCTGTTTTAGCTTGATTTTCATTAAGGCTTAAATAGACTTAAGGCTATGTTTAAAAAATATAAAAGCCACACTTTTTTGTGCATGTGTATGTGTGTAGAGTGCAATGAGACCCATGCATCCTCAGGCTCTTCATGCCAGTTCTGCAGGTTTGCTACACAGTCCATCTATGTCCTCAATTACAGTGCAAATTCCCTCTGCCAAGGTAAGTGATGGAATGGATCAATAGAAATGACAAAATAATTGCAAGATTTTTGTGTTTGTCATTGATTTTTTTATTTGGCAGGCCGGTTTGCCATATGCTCCCCCTCCCAGACCTGCATCACCTGGCTCTTTTCCTCAGCATGCTGTGAGTCATTTTTATCTGACATTATCCTCTAGGATTTCACTTTAATATCTTGAGTAAATGTTTTTTTAAGATTTAACTAAAATGGGTGTCTTGAACAGGTAATTTTCACTTACTAATATTCTTGCATAATATGTAAAACATACTCAATAACTAGACTTTGAATTTATGCATATCGCAAATCTGGCGGAATAAATGTGAAATTAATGTTTGTTTAAGTTAAATTCTGCATTAAATAACTAGCTTTTTAAAATGCCAAAATAGTAACTGTCAGTCTAGTTAGAACATTGCTTCTAGGATTTATCTTGTGAATCTGTGGTGCTTAAACTGTGGTATGCGTACCACTGGTGGTGGTATGCAGAGTTTTCAGACCCTCTAGGGGCTTATTTTTTGAAAAAGCCACTAGCGACAAATCTAGCGCCTTTTTCTGGTATTATTGAAGATAATTGGTATTATTTGGAGCACACATGCAAATGAACTGTGCATACTCAAAGCCGCCTCACACCCAATTGATTTACAATGTGGCATTAATTATATTCAGTGTGACACGAAAATAAATCACCCTATTTAACAATTTGTGTGTATTAGTTTTGAAACTATTTTGTTAGGAAATGACATCATTTAGCACCTTTAAAAACTTTTTTTAAAACGTTACTCAGCGATCAATTTAAAAAGCTTGCACCTTGTTACTTTGATATACACTCACACTTAATTTGCAATATGTCATTCTGTGATGAAAAACATACGTAGTACTTGGAAGTTTTGGTTTGATAAAGGGTTATACTTGGTCTGAAAAGTTTAGGACACACTGCTGTAAATCATATAAGGCTAACCAAGTTACTTTATAAACATGGTCATTATTAACCGATCAGCTTTTCAGCAAGCATTAGACCAGATTAACAACTGGAAGGTTTTTTGGTCTAAAAGGCCAATAGAGGTGTTTTGTATGATGCTTCCATCTCACAAAGCATTTTTTTTGCTATTTGTGTTAATATTACTTACACATGCACCAATATGGTTGTTATTAGAGGCTCATGATGCAGTGACCAGCTTTAGCTGTGGTCAAGTATAGCCATTGAGGTATACAGTTGTATCTTATCACACTAACACTTGTGTTTTAAAAAAGAAATGCATGTAATTTTAGCCTGTATAAAAAAGGTGTTAAAAATGTCAATTGGATAAATTAAAGAATACAGGATATGGATTTTAAAAATGTACAGGAGTAATTCAATGAAATCAAGAGGATCAAATGTATGGATGTGAGGCTAACTAATTCTTCTTTCTGTACAGGCTACATTTCAGAGCTCATCTCAGCCACCACGCCCTGCCTACCTCTCTCACAGCCAAGGACAGAGGTTTTATCACCACAGCAAATAATCAACCAGTGATGTGCTCAGTGTAGAGGACTGTGTGGATACTTTCAGTTCCACAATAAGTTATCTCCTTATTCCCAAGAATGCTCATTGTCATTAACATTATTAATCGGTTATTAATTACTTATAAACAGCCATCTGTGACATCAGACAGACAGTACATCAGAGCAAAAATAGATATATTTAATTCAACAATGGCATTTATATACACTGATCAGCAATAGCTTTAAAACCACCTTATATTTGTAATTGCGTCTGTACCATTGTCAAACCTTTCTTTATTCCTTTTTCTTCTTTTTTTTCATTACTTCAAGTTGGCGGCGTGACCAGTCGCAGCGGCCCCTCTCTCTTTGCCTATGGAAAGAGAGAAATTATATTTAGATTTTCCTGTATGTCCTAGATATACAGTGGAATTGAAATGGCATCTTATATGTCTACATACCAATGTCAATACTAAAACCTGCAACTTGTAGTTCTGAATTGTATGCTCATGGTCACCTGTGTATTTTTTATTTTGTTGGCAATTTTTTTCAGTTTTTCAAATACTATCATGAACACCAAAAAACAAACAAACAGATTTTTGGGTAAAGGATTATTCTCAGGACGGCATTGACATTGACAGGGTGGTCTGCTGCTGGAGTTGTTACTTACTGTCCACTCTATCAGAAACACTCAAATTACTGCTCCACCTTGTAGTTGTAAAGTTTAAAACAGTATCCATTGTGTTGCTCCAAATATTGTTTTGGTCACCCTCTAGTCCATCAGCAGAACACTATCACAGAACAGTGTTTGTTAAATAGTATTGGTTTGTCATTAAGTCTGAAACTAGCAGAGAAACTAAAGAACTGAAGTCTTCAGTAGTTGTGCTATGAAGTGGCCTGTAAGTTAAATGACGCTGATCAAATGAGCAATGAGTTAAATCACAGAGGAGGTTTAATACTGTGGCTGATTAGTGTATATCCATCATTTTTAACAACAATGTGGCATGTTTTTTTTCCTTCATTCTAAAGACCTCATCACAACTGTGCTGTAGTTAACTTTAGTTTAAATGAGGGTAAGTGTGTATGATGAACATACAAAAACAGTTGAAACTGCTATATGTTTCCAGCGCTTTTCTTTAAGTTTCGGTTTCTGTATGGTTTGTTCTCTTGTGATGTGGTGTGATGAATTTATAGTGGAAGACATCCAGTGGCTATAGCAAATCTGACAGGATTAACCCCACTGAAGATTCAAAGATAATTTATTATCATTTGTATGATGAGGAAATGGGTTCCTTGTACAGTGAATTTTTGAATTTTGATCCCCTAGAATGCCTAGTAGTACAACAATTTGAATCATTAATTGCAAGACAACATTCTCATACACAATTCTTGCATGCATTATGCCATTTTTGGAATTACTTTCCATAAAATATTTGCACTTTTAGCAGCAATTATTGATGATACCAAACCAAATTGTTTGGACCTGCAGTTTAGGCATACAGTGTATTTTGGCAATGTTAATATACATGCACATGGTCTATTAATATTTAGGTTGGGAGTTTAAATTCCAATTCATCTTAACCCTTGCTTCATCGGTGCTGTATCATAGCTAACTGTGATTCAACTTCAGCCATCAAGTTGAAATATTTGTAAATTGCTTTGAATTATTTAGGATTAGAATAACCAGCTAAAGTCAAACACACCGTATTTAATTCAGAGCTGATTCCCAGTCGGTGTACATCTTATAAAACAAACTGCATATACATTAAAACCCAAATTTTATGCAGGGCATTGTGTGCTTTAGAGAACTGATTTTACAGAACTGTTGATGGTTAAAACCGTCAAGACTCATTCTGAGATCACAGCCGCCAACAAAGCAGAAGTGATCAATACTTTTTCCTTAGACAGGATCCAAGTATAATACATTAATTCTTAACATGTGTGGAGTTAATTTCCTTTGGTGTTGAATCACTTCAATGAGACCGTAAAGACCGGACCAAACCCGTCTTAATATTGTAAACTTCCTGTTTGACAGAAACCACACCCTCAGATCAGTTTAATCACACTTTTCTGTAACATTTAACTTCTGCTTGTCGTTTTACTTTTAAAGCTGTAGGATTAAATCACGCTCAGGGCCTGCTGGGTAAATTGTATAATCCCCAAGAGACACAAAAACAAGTACACACAGGTGACGAGGGGAAGCTATATTTTCCTAACTACTCTGAATGTGATGTCAATATTTTTGACAAAATTGCACTAGAACTGATCTTATAATAAATAATTAATTCTGAATAAGAATGTGTTGTCAGTTTCTTGTTCACCGACAACTTGACCAATTTAGCAATGATTTTAAAAAAAATTCTCAACCCCAAATTGTTTAGACACCAATTACAAAAAAAATGTTCATTCCCTGAATTCAATATTTTTAGTACAGGAATTACTGGAAAAAAAGCTGCATGTCTTTATATCTTGGCCACATGTCGTAAGACATGGTGACCTAATTTTTTGGCCACACAGGATGTGCAGTAGTGTCCTCATTTTTTGGCCACTCAATGTGAGATGTGTCCTTATATTTAATAGTATAACTTATCACGGACAAATAAGTTGTACACAAAAATGGTCAAAATAATATAAAAATTTATTACAACGTGAAAGTTTGCACAACATTATGTTTGGCTTTTTTTTTTTGGCTACAGTAAGATATAGTCAAGATTATTTAATAACAAGCTTTTTTTTTTTCACTTTTTTTAAAATTTCCATCGATTCATCAGATTGTTCAGAAAGCAAGCTACATTAAGTAATTAATTTAAAATAAATGCCAGACTTAAACTAAAAGTAAAAAAATTACTATTTGTGGGGAAAATGACTGCAACGAGCAGCATGTTATATCTTTTAGTGCCCATTTAAGGAACAGACCACAAAAATATGTGGGACTTGGTTCTATTGCATTGCTAAATCAGATTTTATCTCTGCTTTTGCGGCTCATTCTGGAATTCAGGTCTTGTCCCACACTGAGACCTAGATAGGTCCAGAAAACACCACTACTCCAGCCGCCCTCTCAACCAATTTTCACTTTTCTCACTTTCCACAAATCAGCGAAAGAGGAGGTGAAACAGGTTTGCTTATTTCCCACCAATGGATATTTTCTCGTCTTACACGTTCATCTAACAATAAATCATTTGAGTTCCATGCACTGACCATCACAGAACCTGTTATGTCATTTTGTTGTTATCTATTGCCCCCCAGGTCAACTCGATAACTTTGTCGAGGAGCTTGATATATTATTATCATCTCTCCCAGATGATGGCTGTCCTCTTGTTGTCCTGCATGAGTTTACATTGACCAGCCTTATGCTTCTGAGTTTCTCTTATCTTCAGCCTGGACCTCCACCTACTCCGTACTTCAGCCACTCACCGAGCTGGCAATCAACTTGAACTCATCATGACACATTCCTGTTCAACGACAGACATCCACATCACCCCACTTCATAAGTCAGATCACTTTTTCCTTCAATCTTCCACCACCTCCCTTGAAAACCTCACAGGTACGTCGTAATCTTAACACTCTCTAATTCAGTTTCCTCAGACTTGGTTATAGATGCATCAGTAACTTCTATACCCTTGATACTAACACAGCATCCAGCATGCTCTGTTCCACCTTGGCTTCCTGTATAGACCAGGTCTGCCCATTAACCACTAGGAAGACTCGCAGATCTTCCTCCAGTCCCTGGCTCACAGAGGTGCTTTGTAAACAATGCACCACCCTACGATCTTAAGAAAGAAGGTGGCGTAAGCCTGGTCTGCCTTTAGATTTAGTTACTTACCACTCTTTTCTCGCCACCTTCTCAAGAGACATAGCTGCTGCTAAATTCTTGTTCTTCCAGTCCAAGGTAAAAAACATCTCAGATGCCTGCACTTTATTCAGTACATTTAACACATTACTTAGTCCACCTCCCAACACCTCTCTGTCAGCTGATTTCTTTCCAACCTTTTTCACAGTGAAGATTGAGAACAACAGTAAACGCTTTCATTCCCCCCATTTACTCAACACGACATCTAACATGTCCAACCAACCAACCTTTTCTTTCTCCCCGATCTCAGAGTTAGATATCAGTAAGACTCTTCTTGCCATCAAACCCACTACTTAATTCCATCTCTTCTCACCTCCTTCAGGCCATTGCCCCCTCTATCAAACCAGCACTTACACATATCTTCAACTCCTCTCTCAGCTCTGCTACTTTTCTAGATTCCTTCAAACAGGCCATAGTTAAACAACTGCTCAAAAAGCCAATGCTTAACCCAAATCCAAGCCCTCATCCTATCTCGGCTCGACTATTGTAATTGTAATTCTTGAAGCCAAACTTCAACAATCAGGCCTCTACAATTTGTTCAAAACTCCGCAGCCCAACTCGTGTTCAACCAGCCAAACGCGAACTCCCGTCACTCCATTACTCCTCTCTCTCCATTGGCTTCCTGTAGCTGCTCACATTCAGTACAAGGTACTGACTCTGGCCTA
>JAOUQT010309601.1:0-12298 GCA_025769995.1 Xyliphius kryptos | reverse complement strand
TACCAGCGCCCCCCCCCCCGTGCGAGCGGCGTATTGGGCAGGCCTGGACTACAGAATGCAACTGTAGAACTACAACATCCAAGTAGCGCTGACTGGGCGGGTACTGGCTGTAGGTGTATCTAATGAAGTGGCCAGTGAGCTGACGGTGTTTTGGCTCATATACCTTTATTTTGCGTACCCTGTGAAGTGCGTTTGTCGTATAACGCCGTTTAAATCTGAAGCATCCTCAGCAGCACGTTAACAATCAGGCAGCTCTGCTAACGGCAGACGTATACGAAGCGAAAGCATTTCCACAGTTAAATAAACGCCCCTTATTTACCACCGAGGCTAAATGTCCCGCTACTGAAGCACTTATCAGGATGAGTGGAGGCTTAATGGAGGAAAGCGAGTGTTTTTTTTCTCTGATCTGCTTTTAGAGACGCTTAACAACCAGCTAACTAATTAATTCACTAGCTAACTAGCCGGAATCTCCAGACTCGGGTTCTTTACCTGAAGGTTGGACGTGGTTGTGTTTATGGACGGGGGGGTTTTGTCGGCGCCGTTGCTTGGTGAATGATTTTCTTACCTCGTGTGGCAGGAGCTCATGTGTTAAATGTCAGATGTGATGGAAAAAGCCATTATCACAAATAAGGGGAAGTAGCAGAGCATTAAACATGCTGCGAGTTTCATCTGATAAACAATCAGTCTTCACTGAGATATGATCTGAAAACAATCAGCTCCCCGCCGGGCCGTGTCTCCGAGTCAGAGGCGCCACGAACGCCGAGAGGAAACGCTGTGATTTATGAATTTGAGACGTGCGCCCCATTCCAACCTGTTTGCCTTCATTTACTCCAAATAATAAGTAAAAACAACCCGATCCGTCTGCGCGACGTTCTGATTGTTTCAGAAAGAGCTTTAATGCAGCGCAGAGTAATTACAGCAGAACAGAGATCCTAATTAAACTCAGATATGAAGGGGTGGGGGGGGGGGTGATCTCAGAGTCCAACAACGTGTAGCATTGAGCATTAAGACCCCCCCCCCAGTCTGACCCCGTGCACTGACCCCAACAGCTACGATATGAAAGGGCATGGAATGTCTACAAACATGTTAACATGGAGGGAGGGGTAGCTCAGTGGTCTGGGTGTTGGACTATCAATCTGAAGGTTAAGGGTTCAAATCCCAGCACCAGGCTACTTTTTACATGAATTTAATTCAACATTTTTTCTGAGGTACCGTGTGCGTACGCTTAATCTTGCGCTTCCTATCTGTAAAATCAGAAACAAATCCATTACTAATGCGATGACCATGTACAGTTCCAGGTCCACTGAAGTGACCAATGTGGGCTCTTAAGCGAGGCCCTTAATCCTCACTGCACCGGGGCTTCCGTATGTGACCCTGCGTTCATCAAAGTGGAATATTTGTAAGTCACTTTGGATAAAAGCGTCTGCAAAATGACCAAATGTAAATGTACAGTAATCCCTCACAGACTGGGGGGGTTACGCTCCAGAGAACCCGCCGTGTAGCGCCGTTATAAATAGTTATTTGTTTCAGGTTTCATAAACCCCTCCCACACTCATAGAAACACTTCATACACTATTAAACACTTCCTAAAATCTTAAACCGATGGAAATTTAGCAACATATCCAACACAAACATCCACATTGGTAGCGTTTTGGAGAATTCCGCCTTATTTTACCTCCAGACAGCAAAAGAGAACTCACACTTGGCGTTGTGTTGTTACGGCTCTTGCTTTAGGACACAACGTGATGAACAAACACTTGAGTCAGGTCCACCAGTGGTCTCACCGCGTGTACAGCCAAAAACAGGAAGAGAAGAGTCACATGGAGCCACCATGGGAAGTCTTAAAGAGACAGTACACTAGTTACTGGCTGTTACACAATATATATATTATCCTCTGCTTATTCTGCTACGAGGGTTGCAGTGGGGTTCCCCATGCACATCCAGAGGAGAACGTCTAAGCTGCTGGGCAGATATAGTCAGGACCGGGCGCCAATCTATCACTGGGCACTCACTCACGCATCCACACACACATACACAAACTATACAGGGCAATTTAGAGCATTTAATCCACCTTGAATCCATGTTTTTGGACTTTAGCGCTAAGAGGCAAATGTGCTAATCACTAAGCACACACATCAAACCGGGGAGCTTCAGGTTGCAACTCTACACAAAAAGTACCGGGGATGGAACCCAGGACCTCCTGCACATCAGTGCTGCTCATCAAGTAAACTTGATCATCAAACGTCCCGGTTGATGAGACTGACGACCGTCGTTTTAACGGGAAGCGTGGAAGACCGTAAGACCGTTTGGGGTAAACCATCCGGACACACGGGGGTCACTCCTCAGTCCCGCACACGGGGGCAGATAAATAAGTCAACGGTGGGAATGACCTCAGAACTGGGTTCTGGCCGCCGTAACCGTCGGTGCACTCGCACGTTGTTCAGCCGAGGTCGCCCGGCGTTGCTCCCGAGCACGCGGCCCGTCTGCTGCCATTCGATTTGGCACCCGCTGCCGTGGTGTGAAAGGAGAATGAATGGAAAGGCGGAACGCTCGGTTCTGGAGACTTCCTGTTCCGAGTTGATTAGAAGTCTGGCAGGGTTTCACGTCACACCGTTTGTGGAATTAAAAAAAGTCACCAGGAAGCGTGAAGGCACTAATCACGGAGTCCGGAGCACATTCGTAACCACGGAAACTGGAAATCTGAACCGGCCGCCTTTTTTTTCTTCCTCTAGGCTTTTTAACAGGAAGCACAACGCCCGTGGAATACTAATAACGCTTCCACGTGCGTGTGATGGATCTCCACCAGACATGAGAGGGTCGGACCGACGGCGGCACGTGGACCGAGGACGGACCCAGAACCAGGCCATATGAAGGGTTCACATTACAGCCCGATTTCATCATTAAAGTGTAGAAATGATGTGATTCATGCGTCGCCCGTCGCCGCTCTCGCATCAGCGGGAACGAGGAGTTAATTTGGATGAATAATCTGGCCGTCGGAGAAGAAATGGAGGGATTAGAACGAATCAGAGACGGGGAAACTACATGGGTCTCCATTATGTCCTCAAGTCTCCACCTAAATGTCAGAAATCACACACACACACACACACACACACACACACACACACACACACACACAGATTTATTGTTTCGCTTTATTGCCCTCGTGTGTTTGTGAGATGCATCATGTATGTCAGCGAGATCCAAAATAACTTCCTTGACCTTCATCATTCCTCATCATCCTCCCTTCATCTCTCCTTTCCATCTGAAACCCCTCAGGTGATAAATCTTCGTATTTAGGTTCCATGACGACGAACCCACAACCCTCACACTGTGACTCCTCAGCGTTTCAGATCTTCCGGTGAATCTATGGCTCTTAAATAAAACCTTAAATCCGACGGTAAAGAGTTTTAATTAGGATTTAAAAACCATAAAAACAGAAACAGTGACCCTTAGTGATCAGAAAACACAGGTGTTTGTGGTTTCAGGTGTTTTTCGTACGTGGTGATCCTCCGTCTGAATGTTTGCTGGACTGGATTTGTCCCTCGCAGCACAGACGTCCAGTCTGAGACCTCAGATCAGCTCGGAACACAGTTTAGATTTAATTACCAAACTGCCCAAGTGAGGGATGATCAGACATGCATCACACAGCAGCGTCGATATCGGGGGACTGTGATGGATGGAGGCGCCTCCCTCACGTCTGAGGCTGCAGGGTGGGTGAGGAGGTTGGAGTACAACAGGATGATGCACTCACGGAGGGGAGGTAGACTTTAGATAAAAGGCAGAGCAGCAGCAATAATGAAATGATCCATCAGAGGACAGAACGGTCTTTTATTTGCAGATCCAAGGAAATGTGAAGTTTGACTGGACTGGACCGAACTGGACTGTCATTGAGCAGAGTTCATGTACAAAACCAATCAGAAGTCTATATATATGTATTTATTATTAAGATTTACATTGTGTTTGTATACCACAGACAGATCTGGGGGAGATAAACATAGAAGAGAATAGAGGATGTTATATATACAGTAAGTATTGCAGATATACTGTGTACATATAAACGTTAATGTTGTACAACAACAGTATTTATTAAAAACCCACAAGAAACAGGATTAGTACTTTCAGACCATCTTAATGTAAAGGACCCCCGAACCGTGGGATACACACGACAAAGCCCTGCCCCCTTCCCTGACAGAGCTCCACCCCTGGGAACTTACAGTGGATGGAGATTTTCCATAAATACGGAAGGTTTCTGCAAGTTTACATTACATTACATTATATTTTTTTTTTGTAAATTACATAGATTAAATTTTAGTTACTGCCCAGCGATGGATTGGCGCCCTGTCCTGGGTGTATCTGCCCAGCGCCCGAGACCTTCTCCTCTGGATGGGCATGGGGAACCCCACCGCAACCCTCATAAAGGAATAAGCAAAAGTTAATGAATGAATGAAATTTTAGTTACTTAGCTAAATCTTTATCTTTTAACACACAGGCCCACACTCCATCATTAGGGGGCGGGGTCAGTGGCAGCTTTGGACGTATGAAGTTCAGGTGCAGTTGGACGTGGAGCGATGGAACAGAGCTCACGGACCGAAACTGAAGAACATGTGACTCTCCAAAAGTCTCCAATAACAGCAGAAACAGTCGCTTGATTTTTCGCTGTTTTAAAAAAAAAGTTGCTGAAAAGTCGCTTAATATAGCAACAAAGTCTCACAGTTTCTTATCTTTGTAATGTAGTGGAGGGGTGGAGAGGGCGGAGCAAGGCCAGGTGGTTATTTTCTGTCTGATTAGTGCACGGCCTCATGGGAGCTGTAGTCCTGGTGCCGCACAGATACAGTTGCGCTTACACAGGTACCGCATTAAACCAATCAGTGAGAACGCTCAGGTAGAACCTTACGTTATAAACAATAAGAATATGATCTTCAGTTTTCAGCCGACGTGAATCCCAGAGATCGGAAACCGGCCCACCTGGCACCACCAACCACGCCGAGATCAAACGTACTGAGATCGGATTAAAGCTGACTCTGATGAACCTTGTCTGCAGCGGTATGGTGTTCTAATCTGCTGTGCAGTTCCTAATAAAGTTCTCAGTGAGAGTGCAGTTGGTTCCTGTATGTAGAGGTCTGAGAGAGGGAGCGACGTACAGGAAGCACTAGGTTGCACATTTGCACTTTAACAGTAAACAAGATTTAAAACTTTATTATCTGTGTGTAATGAAAGTGCATTATGCATCCGGGTGGAACCCTCAAGAGCTCCTCGCACTCCTCCAGCTTGTGTTATTAAAAAAGGAATTGGTAGGCAGGTAGTGGAACAGGCTGGAAGGGAGAATACTCATCAAAAGAAGTGCACCTGACCGGGCCCTTTATGTCGACAGTGTATATATGACAGCAATTTCGTCAGTGTTTGTGCCGGCGCAGGAAACCCCTCGTGTACTCAAACCTTGTCCTTGATTTATGGTCCGTTGCTGACGGATGCCATGTTTCAGTGGAAAGCCACAGGGAGGATATTTTTTTCCTCATTTCTCATCATTTTTCATAATTCCTCCTTTGGATTCTGGACATTTCATTTTGAGAGAACAGATGATATTGATTCGGGCCTCGGTCTTCTGGACTGTAGCGAAGAAAAGCTTTAACTGAGTTCTGTTAAAAGGTGTGGCCTAACGTCATCCTCTTCCACTGTAACCTTCCCAGCATACAAGCTGTTATGATCTGTGTTAGTGTCCATTGTAGCGGCTGTTTTGCTCCGTTCCTCCTGCAGATCTCCTCTAGAGCAGTGATGTTTTGGGGCTGTCGCTGGGCAACACACACTTTTACCTCCCCTTTCACCTAAATTTCTATGGGGTCTGAAGATGGGATAGGCCACTCCTGGAGCTTGAAATGCTTTTTACGGGGACACTCCTTCGTTGCCCGAGTGGTGTGTGGGATCATGGTAATGCTGGAAGAGCCAGCCACGTTCCATCTTCAATGCTCTTACTGATGGAAAGAGGTTTAGGCTTAAGATCTCTAGTACACGCCCCCTTCATTCTTCCCTGAACACAGATTATTCGTCCTGTCCCCTCTGCAGCAAAACAGCCCCAAAGTATGATGTTTCCATCCCCATGCTTCACAGTAGGTGTGCTGTTTTTGGGACGTGACTAAGCGTTCTTTTACCTACAAACACAAGTTTTTACCAAAAAGTTGGGTTTTGGTTTCATCTGACCACATGTTCTCCGAATCCTCTTCTGGATCATCCATATGCTCTCTGCAATGACGGACCTGGACATGTCCTGCTTAAGCAGGGGGACACTCCTGGCACGGCAGGATGGGAGTCTCTGGGTGTAGCGTGGTACTGATAGTAGCCACTGTTACATTGGTCCAAGCTCTCTGCAGGTCGTTCAGCAGGTTCCTCCGTGTAGTTCTGGGATTGTTGTTCACCGCTCTCATGATCATTTTGAGATCGAGGGAGATGATCAATGGTCTTGTATGTCTTCCATTTATTTACAGACGCTCCCTCAGTTGATGTCTTCACATGAACCTGCTTGTCTATTATACATCTACTCATCCCAGCATGCTGCAGCTCTACCTGTTCTTGCTGGTGTCCTTCCACAGCTCTTGGTTGGGTTTGGAGTCTGACTGTTTGAGGCTGAGGACAGGTGTCCTGTATACAGATAAACAGGACAAACAGGTTCCATTAATACAGCTAACAAGAGAAGAACAGAAGAGCTTCCTAAAGGAGAATCATTTACAAATACATTTGATAAAAACCCTACAGTCTGATTTCTGGGATGTTTTTTTCTCATTTTGTATCTACAGGTGTACCTACAATGAAAATCATCTTTCTAAGCAGGAGAACATGCTAAATACAACGTAAACTGCATGGAATCCAGATAGACATGAGAACTCCAGACTTTTTGGCTGATTAGTAAAAACGAGTTCAGTCAGAATTCTAATTCATCTGAAAGCTGTTGGAGTTAAAGTCACGGCTGAAGTCGTTAAATCATTAAGACTTCTGGATGGTGAAGCTCTTTACACACTTCTTTCTTCTTCTGATTAAATGGCTCATTTGTCTGAAAGCGAGGCCAAAGTCAGACATGTTTCAAACACAGAGAGAGAGAACACAGTCGGCTTCCCGCTGCGCCTCTCCCGTGTAATTGCATCCACTTATATCTGCTTTTATTTAACTTTTGACTCGCTGCTCAGTACGCCGTCGCCATGACACCCATGTAATTCAATCAGCAACCGGCCGGTGTCCGGACTCATTAGAGTCGATAACAAAAACAACGAAAGTTAAACCTTCAATTTGGTGACGTGTTCATACGAAGCAGGTCACACGTTCAACATACAGATTATAAATATATAAGCTAAATTATAAAGAATGAAATGTCATGTTACTAAAAATACATATCTGTATAAAAAAGCCCAAGTCGCCGAACCGTGGGATACACAGGCCCCTCTTTTTCACCGACGGAGCCACGCCCCCTTTTTTCTAACAGATTTGCTGCTTTAAACTGTTTGTTTTAATCGGTCCCATATTTCTGGAAAAATGTCATCCACCAAACTGCTGCTCTGGAACTTAACCTTCGCCGGGAAACCTTCAGAGACGTGCTGTCCGTTTGTTCTTAGTGACGGAGGCATAATTATACAGTCTGCTCAACAACACGCTGACTACAGCAATACTTCTGCAGTTTATGGTGGCACGGCAGGGATAGGACCGGCAACGTTATACTGGGGGAGGGCGCAATTATGCAACATAGTAATAATAATAATAATAAAGGTCTGTATTTGGTTTTATTATCTGTAATAACTGTAAACAAAACACACACTACAGACCCTCATCATGTTCACTTCATCTCATTGTTCTTCTGCTTTGTAAACACCACCAACAGTGAACAGCCCCCACTTCCTGTTTAGCAGCTCTCATAATGTCAGGTGTTAAAAATGGAGGCAGTAAAGGTGAGAAGTAAACGTGGTATTTATTGAGCGCTGACAGATGATCAATAAGAGAGAAAGATCTGATACAACACTTTCAACAGAGCTGTAAAGAAACGCAAAGAGAAGAATGATACATCCTGCTGTGTGTGTGTGTGTGTGTGTGGGGGGGGGGGGGGGCAGGCGGGGGGGTGAGTGTGTGTGTGGGGGTGGGGGGGTGCATGCGTGGGTGTGAGTGTGTGTGCAGCATGGTTATGATGTTTGATCGTCCTCGGTTCCTGTCTTAGCCTGATTCACTCTGTAAACATTTTTAAAAAATGACTCAGGAGTTGATTCTCAGTTTGATTCCTAATTGAATCAGAGTCATTTGCTATTCTTTTCATTATTGTTCTTCAATTGTTCTCTTTCTGTCAGTTTGCAGGTTTTTCAGTCTGTGAGTTTGAACCTGAACGGTTTCCACACTGAGTCACTTTCATCCAGTTTTTTATTCCGGCTCAACTGATTTGGTGATCGAACCACAAGAAACCTTCAAATCAGCAGTTGTGTGTTTGGATCGTTCTACTTTTTCTCAGAGTGGAAGAATGACGAGCAGCGTGTTGATGGACTTCATCTGACTCCTTATGAGCTCCACAGTAATGAAGGTAACGTGGACCGCACAGCTCTGATGGCTCACTGTCTGTCTGGGACTCAAACTGTGCTCCCTGGGCACGGTGCCCGGCCCTTCATCAGACTGGCATACACCCTCCTGCTGCTGCTGAAAATTACAGAGCGAAGACGGGAAAGGCCTCAGTTCTTTTATTTCTTTACATGAAAGCAGCTCACTTCGGTTTCATTCATTTACATTGAATTCAGTTCAGAGGAAGAAAAAAAATCTTTATTGACATTTTCCATCCAGTCTTTCCTCCGAGATGTGAGCTGAGATATAAATCATACTTTTACCTTCATGTATCGGCACCTCATTCACTCTTTGGCTCATAAAGTGAATTATATATTCTAACTATTGAGTCGAGAGGAAAGACGTGTCATCAGCACACTATCGGTGCCCAGCCCTGAGTTCACATCTCATATTCTGATTTAAGATAAAAAAAAAACAGTCTTTTAATCTTTTGACCGATGATCCAGATTTTAACAATCAGATGATATTTGTTGCTTCTGATTTGTTTCTACTCTTATTATATCAGCTCCACTGATCGTACTGATGGACTTTGTAGTTCTACAGTTACATCTGTAGTCCAGGGCTTCAGAATGGGTCTCGGATCAGGACCCACATGTTCTCATGGTCATTCAGTCGCGACCAACTTTTATGGAATACAAAGGAGCCTTTAAAAACACATTAAACATACCGTACAGATGCATGCAAAGTGAATTTAGGAGAAATTGATTTAAGAAACTGAGAAACTTTTCCTCAATAAAACAAAATCCCCATTTTAAAAACTCCGGCTTCCATTTGTGCTTTGGCATTTCACCTCCGAACATCACCACAAATTTAAAGAGAAGGGGAACCAGTAAAAGAATGGTGGTTGCCATGGTGACGAGAATGCTGTGCGCTTACCTCTTCTTTTTTTTAAGATAAAAGAGAAGTACAAAATTAGATGAGAATTTATTATTTTCATTATTTAAATGTATAATGGAACAAACAATCGGTCAGTTTGGAAAAACTGAGGCGCCTGTTTCCATTTAAATCAGTTTAAATACAGTTCATTATAGAAACTCCAAAATTCACAAAATACATTTTATACAGAATAAATGCAGAGTTTAATACTGAAAACACAACAAATAAATAATATATACACTATTTTATATTCTTTTATTTAAATAAATTATGATTGCCATGATGACGAAGCTTAACGGGGACAATGAGACATGTCACATGATCATAGAGACGAAAACAGAGGATCCATTGTATTTGTTTCCAAGTTCTCTGTGTACTCTCTGATGATCAGGACCATGGACAGAGCAGCACTGCAGGGACACTGATGTGGTGTGTTGGTGTCCCTCCGCCATCATCCCGTCCGCTGTTTCTGGGATGACTGATGCAAGGTTCGATGCCCTGCTGTCTCTGATCCACCTGATGAAGAACCTAATAAAGTGCCGGGTGATTGATAACGCTGCAGAAGTTCCTGAACCCTTACAGACCGCGGATCTGTTGGTTCTTGTTTGGAACCTGCGTGACGTTTGAAGCAGTGAGAGATTGTTGATGCCACTGGTGGGAGTTCAGGAGTTTACGAGCTTTGGCGCTGTGGTTCTGGCTCTGATGCTGTAGTTCCTGGTTCCTCCTCAGTGATTTCCTGCTCCATTATGCCCGTTGTGGGTGTACGAGTGCGAAACCGATGGAGGCCGCTCGCTCTGAGCATGCTAAACACTACGGCATATTTATACCCGAGCATTTGTGAAGGTACGCCACCCGCCTCGTTTACGGGGTAACCTGTTAGCATGGCGCCAGCCGCGGAGGCCGTGTTTGTTGAAGAAAGCTGATTCACAGCCATGTTTACACTCGACGCCGGGGGAGAAAACCAGCATCACAGTCTCCCTCTGAACGCCGCGGGGGGGGGGTGACGCAGCAGGAGGCGCAGTGTACGCTCGGCGTGCGTTATACAGCCCTGCTTTCACACAGATTACTGAACTTTACATCATTAAAGTGACCAACGCTGAAAAAAAGAACCGATACGAACCGAGACAACGAGTCGGAAACATTACAGAGAAACCAAGAAAAAATAAAACTTAAGTGTCTGTGTCTGTCCCAACACTCCCCCCCAAAAAAAAATCTATGTCAAAAAATAAGAAAAATTAACTGAAAGTTTGTGAATAAATAAAAATATTTGGCTTGAAAAGAATACAGTTAGCTAAGTAGCTAAAAATGTATAATTTATTGTCTAATTAATTTAGACATTAATTTATTTTAAGAAGTGGCAGCTCATTTCAAAAGCAAAAAAACAACAATGATGGCACGGTGGCTTAGTGTTTAGCACGTTCTCCCTCAGCGCTTGGGATTCCCGGTTCGAATCCCAATCTGCGTGGAGTTTCCATGTCCTCCCCGTGTCCGCATGGGCCAACAGCTGCTTACCCTACTGAAAATTACTATACGAACACAGCAGGTTCTCTCTGAGGTACAGTAGTGTGGAGCATGGCAGTGGGCGTGGCTCACAGTCTGATGTTAGCTTGTTGTAAGGATCACCAGAGCTTCATATTCCTAATTATACTGACTTATTTGTAATTCGCTTTGGATAAAAGCGTCTGCTAAATGACTCACTGTGTAAAGTTCCATTTCTTTAAATCCAGGAGTATATGTAAATGATGTGGGCGTGTCTCTGACTCGACTCCAGATGTGATATATGAGTAGTGATTACAGATGAGCGTTACCGTGGCGAGAACGTTGGAGTAAATGGAGAGTTGATGTTAAAAATACATGGCCTCGTTGATTTGTGCAGCTCATCCATCTCCTGCTCCTCCGCCCAGCTGAGACACAGACCGCCATCTGTGGTGACGGAGATAAAAGTCAGAGGCGAGCTTTGAGGCCACGTGTGGGAACCGGTGTGTTTAACGTGATACGGGTAGCAGACGTGCCTGTGGAGCTGAAGGTGGTGCGGTACAGTAGATAACGCACTGCGAGATAAATCTGCAGCCTCCAGGCTTTAACACACCGCGGCTAATGACGCTCCGTTCTGCTGCCATCAAATGTGACACCATACTGTCGTTCCCCGGTTATTTATAGTGCTGAGGTGGAAGCCAGTGTGTGTTCTTCTTCCTCATCGTGCTCTCATTTTATT
Organism: Xyliphius kryptos; assembly: GCA_025769995.1. Taxonomy (NCBI): domain Eukaryota; kingdom Metazoa; phylum Chordata; class Actinopteri; order Siluriformes; family Aspredinidae; genus Xyliphius; species Xyliphius kryptos. The sequence goes on along the minus strand of JAOUQT010309601.1, from coordinate 627 downwards.
CATTTTAAATAAGGATCCTCAGCGCTTCTCTAAAACCCAGTCATCTCACAAATGAACCCAGGTTCGGACTCCAGAACACGTCCAGGGGGCTTCCTGCAGAACCATGGCTACAGTTTAGATCCTCATGGAACCTGGGATATTAAACAAACTCCAATTCATCTACAGCATGTTCTTAAGTTCCTCAGAGGAAAACCACACAGTGAGGAGATCCACTGTAATCCCATCGATAATTGATCGAATTGATAATTGATAATCCCACTAAAAATCAGTTCCATTGAAAATCAAACCCAAGAACGTCCTGTTGGGAGGTGGAGGTTCCAACTCATAGATATTAGATGGAACCACCATGTGGCTATCCGCCTGTTCCAGCAACATATCTGTTTGGATGAAGGTCCGTCATCTCAAATTAAATTTGGCAAAAACAGCTTCTCATCATTTCAGCTAAACCTTTAATTCATCATGACCTGTCTGAACGACTCGCCCCATAACCTCCACAATCTCTCCACCCGACTCGCTCCATAACCTCCACAATCTCTCCACCCAACTCGCTCCATAACCTCCACAATCTCTCCACCCGACTCGCTCCATAACCTCCACAATCTCTCCACCCAACTCGCTCCATAACCT